>JAOXJP010000016.1:4738167-4754877 GCA_025762735.1 Platanus orientalis
TATCTCATCTCATGAGATCAAATAATTACCTATATAAATAAACAAATTCTTGTGATGATAGAATATTAATTAATTAAGTAATCATGCTTATATTTTATGTGAATGGCTTTATCAAGACACATATTTTTAACACCTATTCACCCCCCTCTAGGATTCATTTTGGAATTTTAGTACCTAGCTTATATCATAGATGATTAGAATGAGGGATTGAAGATTGGAGACATATCTATTGTTAGAGATTTCAGTGATGTGTTTTCTAAAGAGCTTCCAAGTCTACCACCTGACAAGGAGATTGAGTTAAAATTTAGTTAATGGAAGGATTAGAATTTATCTGATTCTTTTGGAAGAATCAATTTATGGTACCTTAGTGATTATGTGATAAATGGTTTGGTTATAAAGAGCTTACAGTACAATTGTAAGAATTAATAAATAGAGGTTTTTTTCACCTCATGCCAATTAGTGCACCTGTTTCATTTGTGAAGAAGAAGGATGGAACCATGGGATTATGTATTAATTACAAGTAGTTAAACAAGGTAATAGTGAAGAACAAGTATCCTTTGCCAAGGATTGATGATGTTTTAATCAACTATAGGGTTCTAAGGTATTTTTCAAGATTGATCTTAGATTTAGATACCACCATCTTTGGATTAAGAATGATGATATACCTAAGACTGTCTTTCATAACAGGTATGGACATTACGAGTTTCTAGTCATGTCTTTTGGACTGACGAATGCACCTACAACATTTATGGACTTAATAAACAAGGTATTTTGATCTTATCTATGTCAGTTTACCATTGTATTTATTGATGATATCCTAGTTTATTCAAAAAGTTCTGAGGAACATGGAGAGCATCTAAAGGTTACCCTGCAGACTTTAAAAGACCACAAGCTTTATGCCAAGTTCAACAAGTGTGATTTTTGGTTAGACAAAGTGATTTTCTTGGGACATGTTATTTTAAAGGATGAAATATATGTATATCCTAAGAAGATAGAGGTAGTGGTTAATTAACCTAGACTTACAAATGTGACTAAGATTCGTAACTTATTAGGATTAGTTAGATATTATAGAAGATTTATTAAGGGATTCTCTAACATTGTGGGTCCTTTGATAAAGTTGACACAAAAGTATGTCAAGTTTGATTGGAATGAGGCATGTGAGCACAATTTTCAAGAGATAAATGATCGTTTGGTTTTTGCATCGGTCCTTACATTACCATCTAACACTGGAAGAAAGTATATGATCTATAGTGATGCATCCATAAAAGGTTTGGGTTATGTTTTGATGCAAGAAGAAAAAGTAATTGCTTATGCATATAGACAGCTTAAGCCTTATTAACATAATTATTCAACACATGATTTGAAATTGGTTGCAGTTGTTTTTGCATTAAAAATATAGAGGCGTTCCTTGTATGGAGAACCTTGTGAAATTCATACAGATCACAATAATTTGAAATATTTGTTTTCACAGATGGATTTGAATTTGAGGCAGAGAATATGGCTTGAGTTGATTAAGGATTATGACTGCACTATCATTTATCATCCTAGAAAGGCTAGTGTGGTTGCTGATACATTGAGTCAAAAATCTTTTGGGAATTTAGCATGTGTTATGACACACCTTAGAATACAGCCAGTGTTGAATGACAAGATCAAGGCAGCTCAGTGTTCAGATCTCTAGATCTAGAAAATTATTGAAAATGTCAAAAAATGATAGAAAACAGACTTTTCCATTAAAAGAGATGATTCTCTTTGGTATAGTAAGAGGTTGTGTGTGCCTAATAACACTGAACTTAAAAGAGAAATCATGGAAGAAGCACATGGAATAGTGTATATAGTTCATCTAGGGAGTACAAAGATGCACAAGGACCTAAAGGAGTATTATGGTTAGAACAACATGAAGAGGGAGATTACGGATTTTGTACCAAAGTGTTTAACTTGTTAATTGATGAAAGCCATACATTAGAAGCCAGCAGGATTGTTACAACCATTAAAAATTCTTGAATGGAAGTAGTAACACATATCTACGAACTTTATTAATGGACTACCCAAGACCAGGAAGGGATTTGATTCTATCGGGTTATTGTGGACCGACTAACCAAGTTTGCTCATTTCTTACCTGTTAGGGTAAATTACTCACTTAATAAGCTGACTAAGTTCCAGATTGATGAGATTGTGAAATTTCATGGTACTCTAGTTGAAATAGTTTTAGATAGATATTTGCTATTCACTTCGAAATTCTGAAATAGCTTGCAGCAAGCTTTAGGAATAAAGTTAAATTTTAGTACGACTTTTCATCCACAGTTAAATGGACTGTTAAAAAGGACCATACAAAATTTAGATGACATGTTGAGAGCTTGTGTGATTAATTTAAAAACAAGTTGGGATGATCATCTGCCATTGATAAAATTTGTTTACAATAATAGTTACAAAGCTAGTAGTATTCATTACTAGACAACTCTTTTTTCGAGCCATCGGTATTGTCATCTCAAGTGGTTGTCATTGTTTTCTTGTTCTTGCCTTTAGATTTATATTTTTTGTTGGCACAATCAGAGGAAAAGTGACCCCTTCATTTGCATTCGTAGTAAATGACTTCATCCTTGGAGATTTCCTTTTTCCTTGATGAATCATTGGGTTTTTTAATAAGTAATTTTTTTCTAAAGTTTTTGGCAATTTTCTTATAGAATTTCTTAAAGCCCTTTATGACGAAGGCTACTTCATCTTTGGAATTTTCTTCCTAGCTCTTCTACCTTAAGAGCAATACCCTTCTTCTTGACATTTGGTTTAAGTGTCATTTTGAAGATTTGGAGTGACCCCACTAGTTCTTCCACTACCAAGGTATCAATGTCTTTGCTTTCCTCTATAACGGTTACTTTGGGTCTAAACCTTTCTGGAAGTCATCTAAGGATATTCCTTACTATCACATCCAATTTTAGTGGATTTCCAAGTTTTGCTTTGGAGTTCACTAGGTCTTAAAGCTTAGTATAGAAGTTGATGAATTGCTCATTTTCTTCCATTCTAAGTTCTTTGAACTTAGTGGTAAGCATTTGAAGTTTTGACTTCTTAATTGTACTAGTTCCTTCATGGGTTACTTCTAGTAAGGCTCATGCTTCTTTAGCCAATGTGAGTGAGCAAATGTGCCTAAACTCATTTTGGCTAATGGCACAAAAGATGACATTCAATGTCTTGTAATTTGATACATGTGCCTTCTTTTGGGTTTCATCCTAATCCTTTTCTAGTGTTGTCGGTCTTTTCCTACCTTGTTGGATTGACATCCAAACGGATAGATCCATGACTTTGATAAATGTCCTCATCTGTATTTTTCAATATGGATAGTTATTCCCATCAAAGAATTGAGGTTTTGTAGTTGAGTAGGCTCCTTCTAGGTTAGCCATTTTGACTTTAACTCTAGGATATGGATCTTTCCACTCTGGTTGTTAGACCATATAAAAGCAGCTTATGCTCTAATACCAATTGAATGTCAAGTTTTAATCCTTGAGGGAGGGTGAATAGGATTTAATTAAATCTTTTAATTATCCAAATTCAATTATTATTAAGTTTTTTAACTGATTTAACCCTGGTGCTATTGGCCAATTGAATTTTACACTTAATTGATTTTATGATTGAATGCTAGAGGGCTTAATTATGTTGCATGTAATATAGTTCTAATGATTGCAATGCTTGACAAATTGAATGCTAAAATGAAAGATAAATCATAAGCAAACATACAACACACAAGATGTATAGTGGTTTGGCGGCACAACGGCCTACATCCACTCTCAAAAGCTTACCATTGAGCTAAATAATTTTATTAAGATTGATACAATATAATCAAGACTAAAATTATATAAATGCATATCTACTTGCCAAGCAAACTAACCAACACCAGGTGTCTCTGGCAAGTGTGGTCTATAATCTACTCCCATTGTCTCCGACATGAGAGGTCTACTCTTTCAGTGTCTTTAGTGGAAGTGCCAAGGTCTACACTACCGTTGTATCTAATGGTAGTGCTAAGGTCTCAAATAATTGAATAAAAATAACAAAGCAAGTGTTACTTCTTGAGGTTGGTTTTGCTTTCCACACAAGTTGTGGTTTCTCCTTGTTGATCAAGGTGTGACTAGTAATCCCTAGTGCTTCTTTGTGGGATCTTTAAGCTTGTGGAGCCTTCACCAATGGGTTGCTCCTCATTGAGCAAGTATTCCTTGGCTTCCTACAATGATCTTCACTAAGGTTTCCCTTTGGACAATCCTTCTTGATTTCTCTCAAAGATTTACCTTAGCAAGGGTATAGAGGAAGTGACGTAATGGTTTAAAGATGTAGATTTTCCTATCTAGGCTCAATGAGAGATGAAAAGGGATTTGTAATAAGTTGGAGAATCAAGTTTCTCGAGAAATCTCTCAATTTTTAGCAAAAGAGCATTAAAGACCATTAATCCGCTCATTGGAGCTCATATTCTTTTATAATGAATGAAAATGAACCTTGTCCATTAATTTGGAACATTCCTCAATGGTTAAATGACCATAGCCATCAATTTAGAATGATTTTTGAATTTTGGTTAATGTTGGCATGAACTGGGCAACTTTGGTTCGATCCTAGAACCAATGCCAACAGTTTGTACAATTTTTGTTCAGATTGCGGAACCAGAGAATTGTTGTTTCGATCCGGGATTGATCCAGCAAGTAAGGATTGAACCTTTAAGTAATGGATCAAACTGGCACCCTTTGGTTCGATCTGGGATCGATCTAGCCTGTCTGCAATTCCCATAAAAAAAACCTTGGAAAGGCTGCAGAGGGCTTGGGATCGGTCCACTAAGGTCCAGGGTGGTCCATAGACCTTCTCATACCCCATTCTAACTTATAGTTCATATTGGTCTTGTTATCTTACCTATTTTACCTTTGTGAGATTGAAAGTAGACATAAACCCTTCGGGATGGTTCGCATGTTCCCTGCATGATCTTTTTGGAGACTTCCTTAAGCTTGAGGATGATCTTCATTTAGCTTTGATCCAAGAACCTCTTAAACTCTAATATGACTCCTCTCATGCCCTAGTCTATATAATATATATATTTTATAGTTCATAGAATTTAGAACTTTTACATTAACACTTTTCAGGATTTTATTATTCATTTATTAGGATTTGTTTTCTATGGTAAGATTTTATTATAATAAACCTAACACAACTTCACTAACTAATTAAGGTGAAGAAGTAACAATAATTACTTTTAGGGACAAAATAGACTTTAACACCTCCAATAAATAAATGTCAGTCAAAGATGGAGTAATACTTTAGGGCCATCTATTATACCCACACAACACCATGGCCCAATTCCAACCAAGTTATGCTAGCTTAACTCAAGCCTTACCAAGTAAGCCAAACTCAAATATGTGGATTTATATTTGTGCTGAAGAATAAACATCTTGGGTTGGGCTTGGATTGGCTCTTTCAGTAGCCCCCTTATCATGACGCCAAGGCTGTCAACGATTGAATATGAATCAGATATAGGCATATCCATATTTCTATTTGTTTATTTAATCAAATATCAGACCAAATTCGAATATTTTGTGGATATTTACAAAAACAATAAGGACCTAAGAATTATAGAGATAGAAAACGATTGATAGATCAACGAGACAACGGGGAACTGGCTATTGGGAGCTTTCTTTTATTCAAATAAGGAATGAGAGATGAGAAATGGGTTAAAGTTAAGGTTATAGTATTCATATGTTATATTCTACATTACATGTCCTACAATATTATAATATAAATATTAATTATTTACTAATTTCAACAAAAATGAATATTTAGTCAAATAATTGAATCGGATATAGATACATCCGGATCGAATATTAGCAGATCAAATACGAATTGAATAATCGAATAGTTGACAGCCCAAATGAACACCCAATCAAGTAACAACCTTCTACAAAATGGCATGTTTGTGTGTGTTTCTTTTGTTCAAATCATCTCTCAGTCTGAATGGAGAGATAACACACCAATACCTATCCAACATGCAACGTGATGATTGAGAAAAGGATACTTTGATAAATAGGTAGATACTTATTTGCTATGTATTTAATATAATACCCTCCTTTGATCTATGTGTATTTATTGAGACATCGTTTGTCATGTATTAATTGGTATTGGTGTGATATCTTTCTAATAATGCTGGAAATGATTCAAACCCATTTTTGTTTTGGTGGTGGAAGAATGGTTTGCTCTCTAAAGGGTAGGCCAGTAGATTAAATGGTTAAGGTCATCCAATTAAGTGAGATCTTAACATTCCAGTGTATATTTGCCTAGAAAACCTAAATTTTCTAAAGAAAGATTTTAAATTTCGCAGGAAAATTATTTGAGTGGGTCTAATGAAAATCACTTCATTTTTTATTTTTATTTTTTGGAGATTTTCTGGTTTGGTTACATTTGTTTCCTGGGATTTTCCGATTGAAATGGTTGAAAAAGATTTTGTTTTGGATTCACAATTTTCTTTTTTGACACATGCTTGCCAAACAAACACAGCCATCCACCTCACTGTTGATAAAAGCTTGTTTTGGTGCACCAAACCGTACCCGAAAATAGGTTTTATTTAAAAAAAAATCTATAATAGGTTCTATAATGCACTTAAATACCTTACTTTATAGAAGATATAAGGGCAGTTATTCATCAATACCAAAAAATAAAAAAAAGAGGGGTTAATTCCTATGCTCGCCACGTTAAAAATCCCATTTTCAATCGCAAAACTGCATGGATACCCCAAAATTTTTTCAATAATCCTCACCGTGAATCTGACAACAACCTTACACCGGGGACATTTAGTGCTACGTGGCCACATCCCATTAAATATCGCATAGTTCCGGCGACTTCTAACTGAATCGGCGAATGAAAATCTAGAGTTAGAATACATCCATAAACGCCTATCTCCAAGGGTTAATAAAATACACCGAAATAAAAAGAAAAAAAACCTCTGCAATCTTATTCTCTCTCTCTTTGAGGCGTCCTCTCTCTGTCCTCCTAGACATCGTCGACCAAGAAATTGAACCTTACCGTCGATTACGTCCGTCGGTTTTTTTAATTTACTGACCGGGGCAGATTATCCGCCATCGATATTCTAATCTCTCAAAAATCTCCTCACACCCATCACCCAATAATAAATAAGAGAAAGATTTTTATTCAATTTTCTTCGTCGGCGCTTCGGTTTCCGGCGGCCACCCCTTCGCTCATCGTTTGCACGAATTCTAATTTTCGCACACCGATTCTCTTTCTTTGGGGATTGTTTCATCTCGATATCGCGTCTTTTGGGGTAAGATTATCCGATCTTTAATCGGATTCTCTGTTTCTGCTGTTTGTGGGGATTTTACTTCAAATTATCAGTGAGTCGAGGTTTCCGATGGTGGATTTAGGATGTGTTCTTGTTTTAGGGTTCGGTGATGGAAGTTCGGTGGGGTTTTGGTTGTTGATTTTCTTTGTTTGATCACCGATCCGTTGTTTATATTATTTGATTTCTTTGTTTTGGTTGTTCATCAGCATTGAATAATTTTTTATTATCTGGATCGGATTGGCTTGAATTTGGGGTTGTTTGGTATTCAAATTGGATTATCGAATGGAGAATATGTGGAATTTGTGTGCTTCTGTGCTGGAGAATGCTTACTGTGTTTTTGACTTCATTTGAACTCTCTTAGATGCTCATTACGGTGATAATTCCATGCAAACATTTTCTTGCTGAGCAGATTTATCTGTTTGCGCATTAGATTTCAGTTTTTGTTTTTCTTTGATGTCAAGTTCGACCAAAATTCACCTGTAAAATTGGTTTCCTTTTCTCGGAGACTGTTGTTGTAGCAGTGATTTGTTTGTCACAGTTTTCATAAAGAACTTTGTGTCTATTTCATTGCTTGAATTTTCTGATTGTGTTTGAGTGGTTCTAATGGTCGACTTTCTTGTGTTTTATTATCCACGCCTTCTTGGCAGATTGTGGGAAACTATTTGTTTGAGTATCTTATTTTGACACTGAGATAAAAGAAGAAAAGTGAAGCTCCCCAATCGTCCATCATCATCCACTGATTGCTCTTTCTGTTTGCCTTGGTTTTGCAGCAGAGGTCTTTTACAGTGAGAGTTTGGAGTGCTGCCTTCCATGTAAAAAGAAATGGCCTTTTTCAGAAATCACTCAAATGGAATAGATTCACACAGTATCCTGTATGAGAAAAGCCGGGATTGCAATGTCGAGGGTTAATGGTACAGTAGGTAATGAGGACTCACATGCAAGTTCGAGTGAGAAGGATGTTGAATTGAAGATGGATGATCACTACCAGAGCGAGGATGAACCAGATGATACCAGTGTTATACAAAATGAGACAGCTGGCCAAAATGGCACTGGGAAAAGATCACTACACCCTCAGCCTTTTGGAAGGAGAACAGCTGTGGTTGGTAAATGGGGTTCCTCTTTTTGGATGGACTGCCAGCCTATGTGCTCTCAGGAAGGATCTGAATCTGGGAGGGATTTGAAGGACAAAGATTCTGATTATAGAAGTGCGGAAGGATCTGAGGGCAATTCTTCGGATGACAAGGAAGATAGATTGGAGTCAGAAGATTATGATGGGCAGAAAGAATTGGAAGAGGTTCAAAGGGGCCAGGCTGATGTCCCTGCTGATGAGATGTTGTCTGATGATTATTATGAGCAGGACAAGGAAGAACAGAGTGATTCATTGCATTATAGAGAACTGAACAGATCGAGTGCTTCAAGTTCAAAGCTGCAATCAAGACCTGTTGCTGTCAGCAACAATGTGTCAAGGAGTTCAAAGGCTGAAAATATTGATGGATATGAAGACGATGACTTTGATTATGAAGATGAAGATGAGGAAGATGGTACTTGTGTTTGATGTTATTAGTAGTTATATTGTATGTTCAGTGTTCACTGGTTTGGT
Organism: Platanus orientalis; assembly: GCA_025762735.1. Classification (NCBI taxonomy): domain Eukaryota; kingdom Viridiplantae; phylum Streptophyta; class Magnoliopsida; order Proteales; family Platanaceae; genus Platanus; species Platanus orientalis. The sequence goes on from JAOXJP010000016.1 coordinate 4,747,080, forward strand.
CATCGAATTGAAGTGTTGTTAGTCAACTAATTTTCCCCCTTATTATTGTTACAAAACATATACTGTTTAACCATTGTCATGTACTTCTCTTTGTTTTAGTGACACTTTAAATGTTTATTTTATTTGCTGCAGAAGATGATCCTGATGATGCAGATTTCAAGCCTGATTGTGTTGGCACAAGCAGCCGTTCTAGGAACAAGGTTATTTTGTGGTCTAATTTTTCTGTATTATATTTTATGCATTTGAAGAACTAGTTAACCATTGTGTTATTATGCTTCAGTTATGTGCTCATTTAATGTTTATTATCATTTTCTTAAATTGCATCTGCATGATACCATAATTTAAATCAGCTTGTCGAGTTGGCTATTATAATTATATCACTTAGTGACAAAACTTAATCATAATGTCTTTAGTTTGTAAAGTGACCTTTCCCACTATTTTAACTACCACATTGCTCACAATTTATAAACCAATCTACACTAATATAAGCTTTTAAAATTTCATTAAATTAAAGTTTTGTAAAGGTTATTGGCATCAAAGCCAGGTTACAACTAATTCCTATCTAGCTGTAATCCATGGGAACCCTGGACCACTGTTGAATTATGTACGAGAATCCCAAGGCCTTCTAAAGGTATGGAGCTGAGTTGAAGTACAAATTTGAGGATGAAATCAGGTTTGAGCTTGATAGAGTTATGAACTAAATATCACTCATAGAAAGATCCCTTCATTCCATTCGTATCAATTTTTCTTATATGCTTTTATAAAGAAGATGTGAGATTCTTAAACGCAGACTTCATGAACTAGAAGTGCAGAGGGAAGATCATATAATGGATCTACTTAGTGCTTTGTGAAAAAAATTTGAAAGTTCCAAGAAGACTTTAAAGAGTACAAAGAGCTCAAAATCTTTCCTCTTAAAGCTTCTCTAGTTCCGGATCAAAAGTCAGATACCAAGAACCAGAAAGGTGTTTCAGCATCTTCACCATCTGATTCCAAGTCCGAAGTCAGGAACAAGCCCAAGGTCAACCCTTTGCTAAAGCAAAACAAATCTCCAATGTGATCCAAGATCAAGCAGAGACCTAAGCAGGTTCGTGTAAGAAGTCAATTCTTGGTCCTCCACCACATTTGACACCACTTTTGCGAAGTCTAGACAGATCATTAAGTGGGAGTTGTGATGGAAAGTGGCCATGTCGAAGTTCGAGGTTGAATTTCTCCCCATCCTAGGAGAATGATGCGGACAACAGAAAAAGACTCTTGTATGTTCCCCTACACAAGAGGGCAAGGTTCAAGATGTGTTTAGTGTGTGGGTTAATTTGGGTATTTTAGGGGCTGGGTATTCATGTGATAAGGCCATTAGAGCCATGGATATTGGGGTTTTTCTTGGGCCAAGGGTATTTTGTAATAAGGCTAAAATACAATGGTAGTTTAGTCATTTATAGGGTAGGTCGAAAGTTAGTTTATTTGTCTTTATGTGGTCATCAAAGTCATCAAGTGGGGCCCTTGGTATGCTGGTCGACAGCCCCTAAGAAGCTCTAGTTGTTAGTAGTTTTAGGAAAGACTTTGTTAGCAAGTAGTTATTTAGGAGTTTTTAAATTTGGCATTTCTATTTTTGAGTTGTAAGCCTATTTATAAGGCCTTACACGACTTGTAATAGGGAGCCATGAATTATTGAATGAAATTTGAATTGGGTTTATGATGCAGCATCAGCCTATAGAAAGGCTGTTTGTCTGTAGATTATGGGCCTACACAAATACTAGAAGTGGTTGCACTTAAATAATAAACAAATCAGCTCTTTGACAGATCGAGCAACCTCAAATCAGATTTACAAGTAACCCCAGCAGTCCAATTTAGATGCAAATTTAAGGACTGAAGACAGTTGTGTGATCTGCTGTTTAGTGTAGAATCACCAGGGCAGGAACTATATAGAACTATTGTTTACTCGAGAATGGGTATGCCTCTGGACGTGTCTGATTATGTGACACAGGGTGTGGTCAAACAGAACTCATAAAACAACCACTGATAAGAGGTTATAAAAAAAAGGCTGTGGTGTAGACCGACAAGTAACAAGGGGTGCAAGACGTAACAACAAGGGTTTATAATAGGGGTACTAAAGGTTTAGGGTAGGCTTTACAGGGGACTAGTATCGGCCAAAATCAAGGCAGGCTGAAGTCCGAACTGATTCTGTTCTGTGGGTTTACAGCAAGGTAAAAAGTTATGAAGTGAGGGGTTTTAGCTTAGGACAGAATATAGTGATGTAAGGGAAGTATGGGCTGTAACAGTTGAAGGATCTGGGATTTTAGGAAGGCTGATCAGGGAGGGAATAAGGTCCTAAACTGGGCTCAATAAAGTCAGGGATAAAGGTCTTGATATTGGTGATTAGGGAATGGTTTAAGGAGGTAAGGTCTGGGCTCTAGTATGGTATAATCTAGGGGACAAATAAGAGGAGTAATTTTGTAATCACACCTGAGAACAACTCTGAACAGCAGCTAGTGTCTCCTTTCATTAATTCCGGATAGCTCCACAAGACAGTATACACGATCAGGACATGGCCAGTTCTCGGTAAATTCTTGTTATGAGTACTTGTCCAATCACGGGGAGGCGAATGGTCCTTAGAATGCCGTATGGTGTAATGGGGTACGTCTGAAGGTCCAGTTTTTTATGTGGACTGCTATTCTGGGGAAGATTTTTACCATAGATGCCCTTTGGAAGAAAGGCTTTTACTTGCTTAGTGTGTGTCTTTTGTGCAAGTGTGACGGGGAATCAGCCTCCCATCTTCTTATTCATTGCTCATTTTCTTGGGAGGTTTGGTGCGGTCTGGCTAGGGATTTTGGGACCACTTTTATAGCTTCTTCGGACTTCATGGGCCTCCTTGAAAGTTGGTGTTCCTCGGCTTTCACTGTCTTTGGGAAGAAAGTATGGAGGTTGGTGCCTACTGCGGTTTGTTGGGCTCTTTGGAAAGAAAGAAATAACCGGGTTTTCATGGGCCATTCAGAGCCTGCTTGACAAGTGTTTAGAAGAGCAAAGGAGTTGATTGTGTTTTGGGCTAGAAGATGCAAAGGGTATGATGGATTGCCTAATGGAGCTCTAGTGAGGAGTTGGGATGGTACCATTGGTGTTCATATGCAATAAAGGGGAAGCCCTGCGGGAGTTGTTTTGTTTCTTCTGTTTCTTTGTTGTGTTTTGGAGATTTCTCATCCCCTTGTCTCTTCTCTTTTTCTTTCTTTAGCAATAAATTATTTTTCCTCATCAAAGAAAAAAAAAAAAAAGAAAAAATTCCTCTCAGCAAAACTTAAAGAACTAGCAAGAACACTATGGACTGGTGCAGCTGCAGGTGTGGAAATCCAGAACACTACTCCAAATCTCAAAGTATAGATGGAAACATCCAACTGTAGTAGCTGCAGGGAAGATTTAGGGTAGAGGATGGGTTTAACTCAAAATATCAAGGAGAAAACCAGAATGTAGGTGCCACAAGGTATGAATACAAGTGGGGATATGGTTTCTTGGAGGAGAACTCAATAGGGATTGATGGAGAAGTAGCCGCAGATGTGTGGAGTGTCTAAGAGTGGGTTCTTGCTAGGAAACAACAAAAAAAGAAGGCGGATCAAGGAAGAAGAAAGAATAGATAAGTGAAGTACTTGTGGATAATCCTTTCCCATGATCCAAGTTAATCCCTAACTTGGGCAAGCAACAAGCAACATTTTCATTCATTAATTCATGTCGATTACAATGGGCTACTTCCTCTTTTAAAGACTTAAAATTCAAACTAAAAAGAAACTTTCTAATTTAGAAACCTGAACTCAGTAAGACACTTTCCTAAAACTTCTACCAACCCTAATTGAACATATAATAGGTGCTGCCTATTTTTCCCCAAAACAAAAATTATAATACCCTCTATGTCCTAACTCTAATAACTCATAAAATATTAAATAAAAACAGTAAAATTACACCAAGAAGGACTCAAACAGAAAATAAACTTTTCTCTTGATGAAACAAAAGTGTGCACCCCATGTGTCTTCTTATGTGGACCCCATTAAACCAAGTGTGGGTCCCACTTGGCTCTAATGTTCGCATCAGTTTATCCCTTTTATCCCCCTTTCCCGAGGTGTAGCCGTGTGCACTACTAGGGTTCTATCCTAGCTTTCTCTTCTTCTTCTACCTATTGAAGTCATGAGGGTACTATCATGTAAGGGTATAATTGTCATGGTATACATACAAGGGTATCTTTGGTATCTCACCAAAGTATACTACATATATAATATAATAAAATATGTATGAGAAAAGAGATACTCATTTGATTCCCATTCTTCTTCTTCGTGCACCACTTATAAAGAGAACTAACTTAGTAAATACAAAGCTATTTCAACTTGGTATCAGAGCTGGGAGAACTATTGTCAAAAAGAAGTTGGAAGTGGGGCTGATGTTAGTTGTACGGGCATTAACGTCATCGTGGGTGTTTACCTTCCTTGGTGCTAGTTCCTACTCCAGTTCATCCATCACTTTTTGACTCTTCATCCATAGATGATGGGAAGGAATTACTTATGTATAGGAGGAAGAAAGACGCAACAAGTGATCCACCTTTGGTTGCTTCTTTGGACCTAGGTAATGCTCTTGTACTCCTAGAAACTAATGATCTTCCTATTGCTTTTAGCAAAGGGAAAATGTCATGTACTGAGCATGCCATTTCAAATTTTGTGTCATATAAAGCTTTGAAGTCTTCGTATCTCTCATTTGTTCATTCTATGTCCTCTATCCACATTTCTACTTATCTAAAAGAGGCTACCCTCAGAGTCAGTGGAGGGATGCTATGTGTGAAAAGATGACAACTCTAGATAAAAATGGGACATGCAAACTTGTGGATCTTCCATTAGGGAAACAACCTGTGTGGTGCAAGTGTGTCTATACAGTTAAATATAAAGCAGATGGATCAATTGATAGATACGAAGCAAGATTGGTTGCAAGAGGATACACCCAAACTTATGGGATTGACTATCAACAGACTTTTGCACCATTGGCAAAGATGAACTCTATTCGGGTGTTATTGTCTATTACTGGCTTGCAACTAATAAGGAATGGCTACTCTAGTAGCTGGATCTGAAGAACGCATTTCTTCGTGGTGATTTACATGAGGAGGTCTATATGATGCTCTCTTAAGTTTTAAAATTCCAGGAAGTAAGGGATAGGTACCCAAATTAAAGAAGGCTTTGTATGGGCTCAAGCAATCACCAAGGGCTTGGTTTGAAAGGTTTAGGGAAAACTTGTAAAATGTTGGATATAGACAATCATAGGCTGATCATACTTTGTTCATTAAGCATACATTGAAAGGAACAATTGCAATTATTGTGTTTGTTGATGATATAGTTATCACTGGGGATGACTCAGAGGAAGTTAGAAAGCTGAAATCTCATTTTGGTAGTAAATTTTAGGTAAAAGATCTGAGAACATTGCTCTACTTGGGAATTGAAGTTGCCTGATCATGAAAAGTCTTTTTTATATCTTAGAGAAAGTACATTCTAGATTTGCTGATGCCAAACCTGTAGAAACTCCTATTAAAGTCAATCATGAGTTGAATGATCATGATGGAAGACCATTGATTTATGCTAGTTAATATCAAAGACTGATTAAAAACTTATTTATCTTGTACTCACTAGACTTGATATAACTTTTGCAGTTGGGATTCTTAACCAATTCATGCATGCACCATGGACACCATATCTAGAAGCTACCTTTAGAATTATGAGGTACTTGAAGTTTGCTCTAGGGAGAGGCTTGTTATTTTCCAACCATGGTCACATGAGAGTTGAAGTATACTCTGATGCAGATTGGGCATGATCAACCATAGACTGGGATCTACTTCCGGCTATTGCTCGTTTGTAGGAGGGAACCTTGTAACATAGCATAGTAAGAAACAATCCGTTGTGGCAAGGTCCAGTGCTGAAGCTGAATATCGGACTATGGTACATGGTGTTTGTGAAGTCCTTTGGTTGAGGACTCTACTTTGTGAGATGGAATTTGAGACGAGTCTATATTGTGATAACAAAGCAGCCATCAATATCTCTCACAATCCCGTATAGCATGATCGGACCAAGCACATAGAAGTGAATTGACATTTTGTTTGAGAGAAGCTGCTAGGGGGACTGATATGTACATCATTTGCTACTACTGATCAACAATTGGCTGATGTGTTAACCAAGGGAGTCGCCAAGGCATGACTTCATACTATTCTTAGCAAGTTGGGTATGGTTGATATTCATGCTCCATCTTGAGGGTGTGTTAAAGTCGTGGGGGTGTTTTCATGTAAGGGTATAATTGTCATGGTGTACATACAATGGTATCTTTGGAATCTCACGAAAGTATTCCACATACATAATATAATAAATATGTATGAGAAAAGGGTTACTCATATGACTCCCATTCTTCTTCTTCTTCTTGCACCACATACAAAGAGAACTAACTTAGTAGATACAAGGCTTTTTCTACTCTTATGTCTTCTTGTTCTTCTTCTCCTATATTCTTCTCATCCCCATTATTCTTCTTATTTCTTGAAATATCTTCATTTTTTCGTCCTCCTCTCTCAAATCATTGCTGACACACTTTATAAACAGGAGGAATTAAAGTAGTTGGAAGTTTAAAGAAGCCTGCAGAATTAGAGAGCCACGGCTTGGTTTTCTGGACTGTTTTATAGACCAAATCGTACCTGCTAAAAGGAAGGTACTTGATTCTTGTTTAGTCAGGTTTTCTTCTTTGGTTTACTCTTTATATTAATCACTAACTCCTCCTGAGTCTCTGTACAGAATTTTGTGTGGTGATGTTTCTTATTGAAGCACCATCGTGTCTTCTTGATAAAATTCTGGGTTACCCTACTGCAGAATTCATTCATCTCTAAACCCTTCTTTTTTCCTCCTCTTAATAGGGTTTTCTTCCCGTATCTCTTGTCTATCTCCCCCTTCAAGCTCCTCTTCAATGTCCTTCCTTTCTGACAAGTGATCAAGAAACCATCACTGTTTTAGGTTATTCTTCATAAAGTGTACTGTGGACTGATATTTCATGTTTTTTATATACTTTTACTCTTCAGAATACCATGAAAATTTTCATGGATATCACTTTTAGAATCATCTAACCACCTGTCAAATTTCATAAAATTCTGTTGTGTCTATAGGGGTATTTTTGTCATTTCCTCAATCTGCCCAGATTTTTCAGAATCCCTAAAACAGAAATTTTTTTCTTAACCTTTAGCTTCTTTTTTTTTTCTATTCTATGTTAATTCTTCCAATTTGATTCCCTTTCCTTTTCCCTCATTGTATTCTTAACTTTGAGATTATTTGTGTATTTTAGAATCAGTTCTTTTTTGTTCTAATTTTGTCCTTGGTTCCGCACAATTCTTTTGGGCCCATATCAGCAGGATAAGACAGTCCATAGGCTGCTCTACATCATCTTTGGTATCAGTGCTTACTACCCTGCATCAGTCATAGTTAGGTCATTTTATCAAAAGAAATGTATGACTGTTATGTTTTATTGTAGTCCTATTACGTTGTTTTGCTGCCCTTGTTGCTTTTTTCCTTAAATTATTGCATTTTTATTGAGTAAGAGATGAATGAGAGAATTTGGAAGGGGAGCAGCTTATGGTACTTTTCAGTTAAAACCATATTTTTATCTCTCTATGAATAACCAGGTGGAGTTCCCGCAGAACTTCATTTGGAAATCTCATGTTTTCTTCAGCATTTATCTTTTCTTATCTTTTTCTTTTTATTTGATAAGCAAAAGATCATATATTAAAAACCGGGGGGGGGGGAAGGCATTCCCA
>JAOXJP010000016.1:4762679-4790092 GCA_025762735.1 Platanus orientalis
TAAGTTTCCACGATTTTTACAATATTTCTTTTCGATATTTCCGATATATGTCTTATTTTGGCCTGACCGATATTTCCGCCGACATCGACATTTTGAACCTTAGACTTGAGGAGGAGGCTAAATGATTGGGAAGTGGAGGAGGCAGCCAGGCTGTTGTATAGGCTTGATGAGACCAAGCTGGGCCCCTTAGAAGCAGAAGATGAGAGGAGATGGAAAGATTCAAAGGATGGGTCCTTTTCTGTGTGGGCCTTCCATCATAGGCTGGATAATTCTGGAGATTGGCAATTTCCAGCAAAGTTTATTTGGAAGTCGAAGGTGCCTTCTAGAGTGGCCTTTTTATTTTTATTTTTATGGTTGGCATGCATGCATAAAGTCCCTACTACAGACAAGTTGATTGATAGAGGCTTGGTCTTGCCAAATCGCTGTATCCTTTGTTGCACGGATGCGAAATCTAATGCCCATCTTCTCCTTCATTGCTCTTTCTCCTTGAAGCTGTGGAATTCCTGCTTCATTCGGTTCAAGGTGCCTTGGGTTATGCCAGGGTCAATGGAAAGCGTCATTTTCCCCCATACTTATGAAAGGGCTAATTTAGTAATTAGACTCTACAGAAAATTAGAATCTCTCAAAATCCATTTTCCCCCATACTTGTGAAAGGAATCCTGTAGAGATTTCTTTCTATTGCTGTCACCCAACACAATTCCCCCCTTTATTCCATACGTCCAGCTGTCCACCTTTTATAACACAGTTTAAACCCTCTGAAATTAAAGAAATTACAATGAGAGAACTGAGAACAAAATTTTCTGTTCTATTTCTATCCTTTTATTGCACCATTTGAAAGGTTAAGTCTGTTTCCCGTCCACCTGTAATTACAGGACCAACACTGGGTAATGATCTTTTTTACCCTTTTGTTACTAGTCAAAACAATTACTATTACTCAATGGAGTGTGGACCATAGAACCTTGTAGATTTGTAGCTCATCCTTTGTCTTCCCATTGACTCGTTTTCTACCCCAGTTCCTGCATTTGTTCTTGTTATTTAAGGTCTTGTTAATTTCTAGTATATATTTTGTTTTTATTTTACATTCTTATTGTAGTTCCATATATTTCTTACTGTTAACTTATTTCTACATTAATTTCATGTAATTTGGATACTTTTTTATGCCATTTAGATAGTTTGCGAAAGCTTAATGAGCAGCCTGAATGGTTGAAAGGGGGAAAACTTCGTGATTATCAGCTTGAGGGCTTGAATTTTCTTGTTAACAGGTTTACTTCTTCTTCTTCTATTTTTTGATCCAACCATATTCAGATGAATAGTAGGCACTTGGATACTGTATCTGTTATTACTTTGCCAATCTGAGGCTTGTTTATGCTACAGTTGGAGAAATGATACAAATGTCATTCTAGCTGATGAGATGGGGCTTGGTAAAACTGTTCAGTCTGTTTCAATGCTAGGGTTTTTACAGGTAGACATATATCTATCTCATTGCTGATTGTCTTATAAACCATGCCATTACCTTTACAGATAATTTTTCTACTGCAGAATGCACAACAAATCCATGGGCCATTTCTTGTTGTTGTACCATTGTCCACTTTGTCAAACTGGGCGAAAGAATTTAGGAAATGGCTTCCTGATATGAACATTGTTGTATATATTGGAAACCGTGCAAGTCGAGAGGTCAGTTATTTTATTTTAATTTTTATCACGAATTCTAGAGGTGAGTTGTGCTGTGTGAATGCATGCCTTTTAGGGTTCATATTCAACACAGATATGATCACTATTAAAATTTGATTATGGTTCCCATTAAGAGAAAAATAGAACCCCCTGCAGTGTACAAATTAAACTTTGTAGCCGCATACAGACATTTCTTCCCTCCCCACATGGATAGAAGTCGGTAAGCAGGAATTAATTCTAACGCCCACATGGTGAAAAAAATGTAAAAGGTCTAGAAGAAAATGATCCTATTTGACCACTGTATATTGTTAACATCAGGAAATGGAACAATCGGGATAAGTTGCTATCCTTGGTTTATTTAGAGACAGGCATCGCGGTTACTTAATCATATAACCAGGAAAGGTTTGGTTGTAAAGAACTGGGCCAGGTCAACAGCCCATTGGTAATAATGTGGCAGTCTGGGTTTTGTGTGTCCCTGAAAAGATTCTTGAGCATGAGGTCCAGCATATTTCTATAGCTTTAAGTATTTAGATTTTTTTTTCTTAGTTGGACAAGGAAGGTGGGATATTCCCACAGGAAAGCTGCAACGCTGTGCAGTTAGGAAAGTTAAACAAGGGAGGCCTTCCCTTTGATGTTTTTGAACCCATGATCTCCCACATGGGACTGGTGCTTGTAAATAACTCTTGTAAGACAATATTTATATTATTTTGATATGTGGATGCACAAAATGGAAAATATATTTGCTCCTACTGATTAAAAAAAAGCAATAGAAAAGGGAGGATTTCAACTCTACACCAAATTAGAGACCCCACTTCAATACAAATTCTTCTTTATGCCCTTGAATTCCTTTAAAATGTTTCACCACTTGAACAAAGATATGCAACACCTACACATATTTTAGAAATGGAATATGGATTTTGTTTTTCCAAATTCTTGGTATAATGTTGATGTAGGATCCAAAGGGAATGATGTAACTTACCAAAGAACAAAAAGGGAATGACCTGGTACTCTGATCCCAAATTTGATGTAGGGTTATTAGAAACAAAGACATCTAATGGTCTTGATCTTTCATCACTAAAAAACTCGGGGTTGAGTTTTTTTGAATGGGGGAGAATGATGCGGGATGTGATCATGCGATACATCCAATACTCAAATTTGATGGGCCAATACTCACTGGGTTAAACTGTCCTCCAACACACCAAGGGTATTGCTAGTCACAATGGACCTTATTTAGATCCTCCCATAGGCCTATTGAATCAACAGGGTTACAAGGCCCATACACTATTGGGAAGGCCCAGATAGAACCATCAACTTTATTCTTACATATGATTGAAATGGATTAATCCCCAATTTGATGCTCAAAAACTTCAATTGACTTTGAATTCCATGCTACAACAATACCTCTTGATCTACCTAGTACCTACTGTCGGTTTATGAAGAAAATTGAAAAACTCTCCTTTCTCATAAGTCCATCCCATTTTACCACTAATATTTTGAAGTTTAGATTCCTGAAGAGTCAATAAATCCACCTTACACATTTTCACCTTGTCTTTCACCACCCACTTGTTCTCGTCCCTCCCCAATCCCCTAACATTCCTAGAAATAATGGTCCTCTTCATCATGAATGACAGAAGAAGACCAACTACTTCTTACTCTCCTCTTATCTCCCTTCTCTTACCCTCATAATTGATTTCTGAGTGGAGAGTTTTTAGTTTCCTGGATTGGCTTCCTCCTGATCTTGTCTTTTGAATGGATTTTGGTTTCTTTGGGCTCCACTTCCATTTGTGCTCAATTTCCCAAATAAAATCCTCCACCCTTTGCTCCATTCCCAGCCGTCTTCTGATCTCAGCCACTTTGCGAATCACTTGGTCATATGAAGAAGGGGATGGGGAAAGAATAAGAATAGGTTCGGCCTCTGATTTTCTCCTGGTCTCCTGAGTTATCACCGCACCATTCCTCATCAGGGAAGATGTCAGAACCACTATCCTTTATTGTGTAATCACCCCAGCTCTTGATCGCACCTTCTTGCCATTGCTCCCAACCATCTTCTAGCACCTTTCCTACCTTGAGGCTACTGGGTCTACAATATTGGTCTTAGTCCATGAATTCTGATCCTGAATCCCCCTATATGTTTTGAGGGGAAATGGATTTCATTGAAGTCTCCTTTAATGCACCAGGGTAGCAAGTAGACCCTTGGAAAAAGTCCATTCAAATAATATTTTTAATGCATCTTATAGAGATTAAAAATTGCCATCATTCTTTTCCTTCAATTGCCATTCTATTCTAAGCTACCAAAAATCCCACCTGACCTCCCCATTGCTGGTCTGTAGATAAGGTATATAGGTCTCCTTCCCCCAAAAAAAACTTTTTAATTTTGTTTCTTTAAGGGGTAAAGTATCCACCCTTCACAATTTGCATACGTTTCCTTAATGGTCATGATCACTTTTGGGTCTCAGTATTATATGTACATATAGAGTCATAGACACACACACACACACACACACACACTAACAATCATAGTACTATAGATATGTGGAGCAGCAGCACTGGGCCACACCCACCGGTCATAATAGCGATGAGTCAGCCTAGAACTCTGTGGTTTTGAGGGAGAAAGAACAAGCTTATTTTGACATACCCTAAAGTTACATTCAGAATTTCTATTTTTTCTTTCAATATTTCCTGATATCCATTATTTTGAAACATTCTGACAATTTCCCTGAACCTTCCATAGCTCATAAGAGGAAATATTTCCATTGAAATTGAAATTTTGAACCATGACACTGATCTTACAATGTCATGCGTACTTTTTAACCTAAGGATTGTTTTATGTGTATTACCATGTAATTCTGCTTAATCATTCAAACCTGTGTTATTTATGTTATTTCATTGGGTGACATTTTCTGATTCTGTTATCATTTCTTCTTCCGAGTTTGATTCTTTTCTTCTGGCTGCAGGTTTGTCAAGAATATGAATTCTACACTGATAAGAAAAGTGGTAGGAGTATTAAATTTGATACTCTATTAACAACATATGAAGTAGTATTGAAGGATAAAGCTGTATTCTCCAAAATCAAGTGGAATTATCTTATGGTTGATGAGGCACATAGGCTAAAGAATAGTGAAGCTTCCCTGTATACAACGCTTTTGGTATGCCATCCTTCCCAAATTGGTCCTAACTCTGTTTTTTTGCAAGCTGTCTTAAGTTAAAACTTACTTGGTTTCTTTTGGTAAATATTGTACTTTTGTTTTTGCAGGAATTTAGCACCAAGAACAAGTTGCTAATCACTGGTACTCCATTACAAAACAGTGTTGAAGAGCTTTGGTGATTTCACATTCCTTTAGTTAATACTTAATTCATTTAAAATTTGTTGTTGGTGGTAAGTGATGAATGTTACTTCGTTTTTTTGCTGATAATTTTAAGTGATGAATGTTAATAAAAGAGAAAACTTGCAAGGCTTGGGATAATAAATCCTAAAAGACGAGTCTTAACTATTTATACGCTGTTTTCCACTAAAATATTCTTCAAGTGTATTAATGTATTTTGGTCAATCTATTTGAGAAATTGATTGTCAAATGTTCACCGCACATGCAACATGGTCAATAATGTACACTAGTCTTGATGAACCTTTCCAATCACCATTCATTGAATGAATTACACCTTAAACCTCAGTAGAACCCAAGCAATGATCTTTGGAATCATTGAGGTCTTGAAGCAACGCCATGCTAGCTGCTCTTCAGAATCTGCAACATCTCTAGGATCTAAAAATACATGGATAAATCAAGTGCAATCATTCTTAAATACATTGCTAATGCCAGCATAGCTGGGGGAAGGTAAGAGTGTAGCCATCAAATTTGGGATTAATTGACTTTTTGTCTGGTTTACTTCACTGAGCTCACACTTTTCTTGTTAGCTTCGACCAAGAATAGTGTTGTCCTATTGTTGACGAAATTTAGTTAACTTAATTGAGCTGACAGAATTCTTTAAACAAAATAGCCAATATTACAAATAATCTCCTTATGATTTTGAACACCTATGCAGTTGGTTGGATATCATATTTAGAAATCCTAAATTGTACTCTTTTAAAAGGCCTAACAGAAGGCAAAGAAGGGAAACTTTCAGAAGAATCTACCGTCTGCAACTAGAAGGGCCTCATGAGCACTTTGCAAAGCATCCTCAGTATCATGAGGAAAAACCGTAAATATAGTAAATAAACATAAGAAATACTTCCTTACCTATTAGCAAACTTGTGATGTATAAGATTGCCAATGTTTTATTGGTGTACTATTTCACCTTACACATTGATTTGTTAGGAATGAAAATTTTGTTACTGATAATTTTCTTGTTATGTTGACAGTAAAGTAGTAAACTAACCAACTATCCCAAAACCTTAAGGTGTTAGGAGATGCACAAATTAATATACTTCAACACCCCCCCTCAGGAGGAACACTGTTCTCTCCTGGGAACACACTTGGATAGCTAGGCACGAGTCCACACAAGGTGTACATACATGTATAACATTACATCTGGGAAAATACTTCCATCGGGATTCGAACTGACAACAAAACCTGCTCTGATACCATGTTGACGGTAAACTAACCAACTCTCCCAAAACCTTAAGGTGTTGGGAGATACACACATTAATACACTTAAGCATGTTAATCATTAAAATTTTTTTTTACTAAAGGTGGTGGATAATTAGGATCATAGTTTTAGCACCAGCTTGGACGCTGGAACCAGAAAAGGGGTCAAGCCGGGTCCTAACGCCTAGGCTCACATCTCTTCCATTTAAGGCACTGTTATGTGTTCAATAGATATTATGGACCATGCATTGCATATTTTCTAATTTATTTTCTTATCCTTCTGGGTTGGAGGATAGATGATGCAGACAACACAAAGAGACTGATATATGTGCCGCCTCACAAGAGATCTAGATTCAAGTAAGAATGTTATGTGGGTTTAGTAAGGGTCTTATAGGGGGGGGCATTTATTTTATGTGTCCATGTAATTAGGCTAATAGTGTCAAAGTTTTGTTGGGAATTTTTTTAGAGAGTAATCACGTCACTTACCTTTAGCCCAAGTTTCTAAGGGTGAAAACTTGTCCTTTTGGTTTGATTTTGGTGTCACTAGATAGGTTTTTTAGTTACCTTTCTAATGAGACTAGAATTGTGCAAATCTGAAGTGATTTGGGAAAGTTATGACCAAATTACTGAAGGGCTATTAGTAAATGATGTGAATAGTGTTTTGGGTCAATAAGTCAAAGTGTGGGGCCCACTAATGTACCGATTGACAGCTCCTAGTTCTCACACCTTTTAGTACTTTTTAATTTTTAGGAAAGTAAGTTTTAAGAATGTTTTATGCTTTAGAAAACTTGGCTAGCAAGTTTAGAATTTTTAGAAAGTTTCTAATTGTTTAAGGTTGTAAGCCTATTTAAAGGCACCCCCTCCTCATGAATTAAAATGGTAAAAAATTCTAAGAATCATGTTGAATATTGGGTGGTGTCCCAAGGTGTGGCTGTAGCCATGTTCTCTTCTCCAAGGGTTGATGCCATCTCCTAGGCTCCCCTTTCTCTATGTGGGTTGTAGCATTTCAATGTGCACACGTGAGTACCTCTCACCTTCCCTCTCTCCTTCAAGGTATATCTCATATCTTTGTCTTTCTTTCTCTTAGTCTCTTCTTATCTTTCCCTCTTTCTGTCTATCCTACTCTTCTTCCTCTCCTTTAACATTCAAAGATTCCTTTCTATTTCATTAAAACTCCACTAAAGGAGCTAGAGTTTTTTGAAAGTTCATGTTTTAACTTAGCAAATCTTATTCAAATTACATGAAATTTTAACTGTGGTACACTTAGGTATGCTAGAAAATATCTAGAAAGTTTCATAATTTTCTGACACACGATCAGGGGTGTTTTGGTAATTTTGTGGGTTCTGCCCAAAAATTCCAGCATTGCCCTTTGGGCTTCTTTCTCTCTCTTTTCTAATTTTTCCTGTTTGTTTCTATCCTAACCTCTTTTTTTATATTCTATTCTCTATGTTCTCATATTTTGTGGCTACTTGAAGAGCTTCAAATTGAATTCATGAGTTTTATTTGCTTCCGCATTATTAAACTAACAACTTTGTGAGGCTTGTAGGTCTCGAGTTCAAACCTTAACCTCATCATTCATGTTTACTAATCGAAAAAAAAACTTTGTGAGGCTTGTAATTGTATCCTACATCAATAGATACAGGTGATGTCTGTCTACATGTTCCTTTTAACATTGATGACTACCAACAATGTAAATCAAAGTTCTTGTCAATCTCTTCTTGTTATTTTTAACAACTCACACGTTACATTTTTGTCATGTTCATTTGACCATTGACCTTTTCTCTTACTATTTGAGTTTACCAAGATGGAAATCAAACTGCAAGTTAGTCTCTGGTTTATCTGTTTAATTATTAGGGTTAAAAGTTATCTATGTTATAAGATATCTTTTATCTAACATGCATGTATGAGCGATACTAAATGTTTTCTTCTTTTCATTTCCTCTGTTTCTTAATGATAGGGCTCTTCTACATTTTCTTGATTCTGAGAAGTTCAAGAGTAAGGATGAATTTGTTCAGAAATACAAGAATCTAAGCTCTTTCAATGAAATTGAGGTACAGTCAGTGTTACTTGCCTTCCATTAACATTTCCCCATCATGCCTAATCTTTTAGCAAACTTGTGTCTATCTGATAACTCTTGATTAATTTATACTTCACTGAAATCTGGATTGGGTTTTTGTTTAGCTTGCTAATCTTCATAAGGAATTGAGGCCTCACATTCTCCGAAGAGTGATCAAGGATGTAGAAAAATCTCTGCCTCCAAAAATTGAACGTATTTTACGGGTGGAAATGTCCCCCCTTCAGAAACAGTAAGCACTTGCCTTAACTTTCAATTAGCCGTGACAACACTTGCTCGTGTGAGATGACTTCTGCATTCTGGTGTTGTTTACTTACATATAGGTATTATAAGTGGATTTTGGAACGCAACTTTCACAATTTGAACAAAGGAGTGCGTGGGAATCAGGTTTGTATGTAATTCAAATATTTTCCATCAAAGTTGACTAGGCCTTAAATCTTTGAACATTCTTGTCTGTGAGGTGCAAGTTTTTTTCCTTTAGTTTTTATTTTTATCTAAAAAGGAAATGCTGAAGATTGATTTTTTTGTTTTGTTTTTGTGAGTAGTAATAAGCTCTTACATCTTTCATAATAACTCCCAAAAATGAAAGAAGATGAGAAGAGATGGGACAAATGTTCCTCTGGCATAGCATATACATAACATGAGTTTCACTACACTATAATGCATTATTTTATACCCTTGTATTGAACTACAGTGCTTGACTTACTTGTGGATAATCTTTCCCACTGTTACCAGTTCAGTTTTGATAAAGGTATTTCCTCTTATATTTGCAGGTTTCTCTTTTAAATATTGTTGTGGAGTTGAAGAAATGCTGCAATCATCCTTTTCTATTTGAAAGTGCAGACCATGGTTATGGCGGTGACACGAAAACTAATGATAGCAGTAAACTTGAGCGCATTATCTTAAGCAGCGGAAAGCTTGTAATACTTGACAAGCTGCTAATCCGACTGCGTGAAACAAAACATCGGGTTCTAATATTTTCACAGGTATGCTTGCAGATTTTTTTCCTCTTGGTGGAAGCATCAAGCAAGCAGGACTTGATTTGTTTTAGAAATCGTTGTGATATATATGTTCTTTAAATTCCCCAGCCAATGTGGTCATCAGAAAAGAGCTTATGTCCCTTTTTAGTTCATGTCGGGCCAATTGTTTTGAAAATGAACCAAATAGTGTAAATTGATTTCTTTTGTGATTGGTTATCTGTCCATTATGTTGTTCTGGAGAATGGGTTAACATTTCATATTGTTATTTTCTGATGCTTATAATGTGGAAATTTCCGACTCATCTTTTTTACTGGTCATGCCATGCAGATGGTTAGGATGTTGGATATCTTAGCGGAATATTTGTCACTAAGAGGCTTCCAGTTTCAGAGGCTTGATGGCAGTACTAGGGCAGACCTGCGTCACCAGGCAATGGAGCATTTTAATGCACCTGGAAGTGATGATTTCTGTTTCCTTCTCTCAACTCGTGCCGGTGGGCTAGGCATCAATCTTGCCACAGCAGACACTGTCATAATATTTGATTCGGATTGGAATCCCCAAAATGATTTACAGGTTTAAAATATGATGATGACCTCTCTTTTATGGACTCATCAGAATTCCTTCTATGGATTTGTGGTTGCTGTAATTTTAACTCTATAAATATTCAGTTTAAGCAATTGTGAACAATGGAACAGTTCATTGATTTGCAGCAACACTTTTTGTATATTTGTTCATTAGGCAATGAGTAGAGCGCATCGCATTGGGCAACAAGAAGTTGTGAACACTTACCGGTTTGTTATGAGCAAAAGTGTTGAGGAAGATATCCTGGAGCGTGCCAAGAAAAAGATGGTAAAATTATTTTGTTATTTCCCACTTTTTCTTGTTAATCTTTTTGCATAGATCATACATAGTATATGCATATATGATTACACATGCTATACGTACATATACAACTTTGTATTTTTACTTGTACCTTAATATCTGAGGCATAGTTGTAGGGAAGCTTGACCTAGGTTGCGAAGCTCGCTTCCTAGGAAGTTCGTTGGGGAAGTGTTTTGGGAAGCGTGAAAATGCATTTCGGGAAGCGGTTGAGGGAAACATTTCGGGAAACGTGGGAATTGAATAGGGAAGCGACTGGTGAAGCGTTACTTGCATATTTATGTCATGATTCTTTGTTACTTGCATAGTATAGAAACTATGTACTTAGATTTGTTTATTACATTGTCGACTTGATTCACTTTATTATAATGTAGTTAGTATATACTAATTCATTATAACTTATTGTTATTGATTTCCTATCAATAATCACTCATTGTAATTGTACTTATTGATTGGAGATTTAGTTATTTACCTCTATTAGTATCATTTATTCG
Source organism: Platanus orientalis (assembly GCA_025762735.1). Lineage (NCBI taxonomy): Eukaryota > Viridiplantae > Streptophyta > Magnoliopsida > Proteales > Platanaceae > Platanus > Platanus orientalis. The sequence continues at coordinate 4,773,355 of JAOXJP010000016.1, forward strand.
CATATTATTTTTATTTCATATCCTAGTCTTCATTATATGTATATAATCGCGATCAAATTGTATTTTAATCGCTTCTTGTTCGCTTCCACAATTGCTTTTTGTTTGCTTCCTAATCACTTTTCAAATCACTTCTTAATTGATTCTCGCTTCTCGATTCTCGATTCCCAATAATTTAGTAAGCCTCGCTTCCCGCTTCTCGCTTATGCATTGCTTCATGCTTTCACTTCTCACTTTAGTAACCATCATCTGATGTTATTATTATTATTTCTTATCTTCCTGTGCATGCTTTGTAGGTTCTTGACCACTTGGTAATTCAGAAGCTAAATGAAGAAGGTAGACTGGAGAAGAAAGAAACAAAAAAGGGTGGCTCTATGTTTGACAAAGTAAGGACAATGGGTTGTAAGTGCTATATTTTTTAGCTTTTTGTTGCATTTCTAGATGGGATTCCATGGGTGGTTTGCTTTGGGATTCAAAGTTATTGGTCAGGCTTCTGGTTTCAATGTGATTGTTTGTCTCCGCTTTTAACTTTACTGTGTTCAATGATATGACAGTCTCTTCTTCACATGATTCATTTGATGTACGGTTTTGATTCCACTGAACATTTACTTTATTGGTTGCAGAATGAGCTCTCAGCAATCCTGAGGTTTGGCGCGGAGGAACTCTTTAAAGAAGACAAAAATGATGAAGAAAGTAAGAAGAAACTTTTAAGTATGGATATTGATGAAATTCTCGAGAGGGCTGAGAAGGTTGAAGAGAAGGGAGCTGAAGGAGAGCAAGGAAATGAACTTTTAAGTGCTTTTAAGGCAAGAATATTATGCATCATTCTTAGGGAGGGGGGGGGGTTGAAGTTATTTGGTTGTATGAATGACTTTCTTTTGTTACTGTTACTTTTCGTAGGACTAGACCTAATGTATTTTACATTTCATCTTCTTTTATTCTTGTCATTCCATCTAGGTTGCCAATTTCTGTAGTGCTGAAGATGATGCAACATTTTGGAGCCGTTGGATTCAACCAAAAGCTGTAGCCCAAGCTGAAGTATGAATTTAGTATATGAATTATGTTTAAATGCATGCTAATCTGATATTTTCACATTTCATTTTGATTAAACTATTTTTGGAGTTGTTATATGCTTGAGTTGTTTCACTTTTGGTGATATATAGGAAGCTTTAGCTCCTCGTACTGCAAGGAATACCAAGAGTTATGTGGAGGCTAAGCAACCTGAAAAAAATACCAAGAGGAAAATAAGGGGACATAAAATGCAGGAGAGAGCCCAGAAGCGCCACAAGGCTGATTATTCAGTCTATTCCCCACCAATAATTGAGGGAGCAGCTGCACAAGTAAGGGGATGGTCATATGGGAACTTATCAAAGAAAGAGGCTTCTCTTTTTGCCCGTGCGGTATATTCTGTTTTATCTCTATTTGCCTTTTTTCTCTACCTCATGCTTGGGCATACTATCCTTAAAATAGTTATATGATATATTATGGGATCTATTCATTTTGTCAACCATTTAGCATATAAAGTGATCTATTTTGTTGTTTATTTTTCTTGGTTTTCTCCATGTAATTTTTTAATTGGAGGGAATAACAATCGATCAACTCTGATGGATTATGGAAGTACAACCACAAGAGTGAAACTGGAGAAATAGAATACAATAAGATAGAGAAATAGTAGCAGTCCTAAGATTCCCAAGTTCTAGCCCACTTATAAGCAGTAATCCCTAAGTCCCAACAAGCCCCAAGCCCAATAACTACTCAATCCTCATCAAAACCACAAAGAGTTTCGGGGTGGTTGAAAATCATCATGACTATGCCTCTCACGATATTGTTATTGCTATTGCTGTTGCAGTTGATGTTGAAACCGATCTTCTAGGAAGTGACAATACTGTTGCCATGTCATAGAGGGATTATGTCATGCCTGATACTCATATCTCTCATATACACTATCCTTTAGTCTTGAGAGTATCTATATCGTGGAAAGCCCGATACTATATACTGTGAAATAAAAGAATCTTGACGGCTTTGACAGGTCTGAGGGGTCTGACCCTCCTGACCATGAGATGACGTTGACGATGTGGTAAAGGTACTGGGCCTACCGACAAAGTCATCGTAATACTACTACTTCTGGCCAAAATTGAAGATAAAATCAATCCATGATCCTTCCTAGCAGAGGATCTATGTACTAGTAGGCTGAGGGAACTGAGGAAGAACCCACGCTGCTGGCCAAAAGAATCCTCACTAAGGCTCATGCCATCGAATGACATTGCTAAAGTGTTAGCAGTGTGATGGGAAGAACTAGTCTTAGTCTTTTGATGTCTCCTTCTCCCTTGGCTTGTCCCTCGACTCCCACTCTTTGTTACCTATGTGTGAATCTCCATCACTGTTGGTAAATCCCTAAACCCTTTTTCTTCTTTCTCCCTCTCGCTCTCCCTGTCTCAGTCTGCACTCTTGCAGATTCTCGGGATCACGTGTAGAACATCCCATTAGGGATTTTTTTTTTACCTCTTTTTATCCTAATTCCCTTTCATCACACGAGATGATGCCACTGGTGATGTATTTACTAAAACACCCTCACCTAAATACTAATTAATACAGTCATAAAAACTAATTGATATAATGCTATATATATTTTTATAATAAAATTCATTTATATACGTTACTTTCTTAGTTGAGGGCGGGCCTTGGCACATCGGTAATGTTGCTCTATTGTGACCTAGGTGTCATGGGTTCGAGTCACGGAAACAACCTTTCTGCTTGCAGGGGTAAGGCTGCGTACATCTGACCCTCCCTAGACCCTGCAATGGCGGGAGCCTCGTGCCTTGGGACTGCCCTTTACTTTCTTAGTTACTTCATTAATAAAGTTTATTATAGAATGTAAAATAATATCAATATTTAGTTATTAATCACTAAATTTAATCATAATAAAATGAAATAGATTATTAAAATATAAAAGTTACTATATTTTTTGTATAGAAAATTACATTATTTGTTTCAAAATTGATACTTAAAATATATAACTTTAATAGATTAAAAATCTCATTTTTTTTTTTAAACTTTAAAATACTTTAGTCAACAATGTATAGTATATATATAAACTTAATCGAATACGAATATTTAGTCGGAGCGGATGTATACATATCCGGTTCGTTTATAATCGAATATAGATTTTTTTTTTTTTTTTGAAGAATAACATATTATATTAAAGAAAAAATGTAGAACAAACAATACAACAACAGGCAAACAATACAGCCCAAACTACAGCCGACTAGAAGACGAAGAAAAACTCATTCTAGAATATGATTGCCTATAAAAATTGATTGTTTCCTAGCACACCATTTGGCAAAGCAGTCTACGACTGAATTTTGGGATCGAGAAACATAACATAGATACGCCTGAATATCCACCCTCAAGAAACATAACATAGATACGCCTGAATATCCACCCTTAGAACTCTAATATCTTGAATGAAATGAGACAACCTCCATGAGCCACAATTATCACATTTTTCCAACTTATAGCAGTCTTGGAGTCCCACTCAATAGTGCAGTCCTTATAACCCGCGGATTTAAGGATCCTCAAACTCTCAAGCAAGCCAACCGTCTTAGCCTTATTAAAGTTACCAACGCCAATCAGACCCCCTTTGGCAATAATGATAGTACCTTGGGAGTTCCTCATAACACACCCATATCCTGCCAAACTAGGATTCCCAAAAGAAGCCTTATCAAAATTCATCTTCACCTTTCCACCAAGTGGATGGGTCCAATCCCCAACAACAACATTTCCCTTTGAATTGGAATGGAAATGCAAGTCGTCCAATTCCTCATCATGTCAGTTAAAGAAAAGACAGAAAATTCTTTCACCAAAACCCAAGAACTTATCTCACATAAGATTTTTTTTCTTCGATAAATGTGATCTCACATAAGATTGAGTCAATAACCACCTTCACATTTCATTTTTTTACCCTCGAAGACTCTTCTATTTCTTTCTTTCCATACCCCCCACATCACGCCCTGAAGGACAACTTGGATAAAGATCCTCCTTCTCAACCCACCTATCCCCCTCCTCGATTGATGCACAAGGTCCCCCACAAATTCTGATATAGAGAAGTGAACAGAGAGCCCTTGTTGAAAGTAATTCTACACTTGCAAAGAAAAATCACAATGCAAAAAGAAATGGCTCCCAGATTCTCCATCCTTACCACATAGATGACAAATTGAAGGAGACAAGTCCATAAATGGACTCCTCCTTTGGAGGATATCCAATGTATTTTGTCTAATTAAAGAAGCGATCCACAAAAAGGCCTTCACCCTGTGGAAGGGCTACAAACTTTCACACTTGGCGAACCAGGAAGGGAGATTGAGAATAGGTGACGCCAATAAGGACAGAAAAAAAGGACTTAGAGAAAAACTGCCCATCGGAAGATGGAGACCAAATACGAGAATCCTCACTAGAGTTTGAGAGGTGAACAAGATTAAGATCATGCATACGTTTACCTATCAACTCAACCGCCCATTCAAATAGGTCCCTAGAAAATAAGAGGTTCCAAAGAATGCTATGAGAGCCTTGGGAAAGAATTTCGGACAACTTGGCATCCTTATATGTAAATGCAATATGAAAAACCCATGGATGGACATTCTCAAGAGTAGAGTTGCCCCACCAAAGGTCTTTCCAAAAATGGATCTTAGTCCCATTGTCAACAAGGAATCGAGTATGGGGAAGAAATAGAGGACTTACAGCGTTTATATGTTTCCAACACAACAATTGAGAGCAAGGGTGATGTTGATTGCTGTCTCACCCATTTGCATCCACCCCGTACCTACTCATAATGATGGAATGCCATAAGCAACATTGATTAGTGGAAAACCTCCACAGTCATTTTCCCAGCAAAGCCTGATTCCTCTCCTTAATTCTTTCTAAACTCAACCCATCTTGCTCCTTTGGCTTAACCACCACCTCCCATCTCACAAGATGATCCTTCTTCTGATTACCCCATTCCCATAAAAAACCCTTTGAAGCCTTTCAATGGACGCAACCACCTGTTGGGGCATATGAAACATGGACATATAATAGACATGAATATTAGATAGGGCAGCTTTTATTAGGGTTATCCTCCCTCCAAGGGATATATAAGTCCTCTTCCATGTTGCTAACTTCTTAGATACCCTTTCCACCACCGGATCCCAAAAAGAAATGGATCTCGGGTTGCCACCAAGAGGCATCCCCAAGTATTTTAGAGGCCAGCTACCCATCTTACACCCAATATGAGCCATATTCTATAATTGAATACAGATGAATCCATATTCTCCTTAAGAGGATTGTATACGAGCCATATACTGATGCTTAGGCGGCTGGTTTACAGCCCTACCCCCATACCCACCTCAATGAGATGAAGTGGTCAAAGCTAATCTCTCAACTAAGATAGGCTGTAGCAATGCACTCTCATGTCTCTGTTCTTGATGAAGATAGCATATACCTCGGATAAGGATGTTATTTGTCTCTCCCTAGAAGTTGGACCCGAATCTGATCATACTCATGATTCAGCTCAGCCAATAACTTTAACACTTGGGTTTCTTCAACACATAGCCATTCACCAATGTGCTGGTGAATCCTTTGGACAATTAGCCTTGAATGTCCGGTAATGATTTATCTCCTCCCTCAATCTAGATGTAGGATGATGGAGGATAAGAGTGTACTTTGAAGAAATAAACTCAGAAATAAAAATAATCAATTTTTGGATCAGGGGCAATTCTGCAGTTTTGGCAGAATTGGGTAAAATTAGGATAATACCCCTTCCACGTGTCAGAAAATTCTGAGATTTTAGAGGCAATTAGTGCACTGCAAAAGCATCCTTCATTTAGATTTTTAGCTAATTTGGACTTTATTTGATTAGTGAAATCTTAAAATTTCAGTCCAGGTGCACTTTTCTCCTAAAATACCCTAAACCAGAATTTGAAATTTTACAAATTAATTTCAGAAAATTAGGAGTTTTGAAGGGAACTTTGAGGGCTTTTCTGGTGCTCAATTAGGGAAACAAAACCCCTCCAAGAAATTAAAAAATAAAGGCTTTAGGAGGGGCGATTTTGCTGTTTTGTAGTACCTAGGAAATCCTTATTTTTATAGGAATATGACCAAACAGAATATTAATAAAGAATAATCCTAGCAATGAATTTAGAAGGATTAGCAAATCAAAACTCCAAATGGATGAAGTAGAGCATTAATTAAGAGAAAGAACCCGAATACCTTACTTGTAGCTTGTGAGATGCTTGGATCTTTTAGTTTTTTTTTAGAAAATTTTCAGCACAACACCCTGGAATGATAATGGAGTAATGGGTGAAAGGAATGAGGGATGAAAGGGATGCCGTACAGGAGGGAAGAGAGAGGAAGAATGTGGGAAGAGATGGGTTCGTTGAATGGAGAGAGGAGAGAGAAAGATGAGAGAAATTAGGAGAAAGGGGAGTCCAACTACTCAACCCATAGAGAGAGGGAGGTAGGGCCCACGGCCACACACATAAGTTTAAACACCAATTTTATTTCATCATTCTTGTCTGAATTTCATAGAAGTCATGCATTCCTTTAAATAGGCTTACAATCCCAAACAAATAGCAATAATAAAAAAAAGAAACTAACATAAAACTTTCTAATTTAAAAGACTTCTAAACTACTTTCCCTAGAATCTAGGACTTCTAAAACTCACTCTTCTAATATTTGAAACTACTAAAAATCTTTTGAAGAAGGGCTGTCAACCAAGCATGTGGGCCCCTTTTTATGATCCTTGAAGATTTTCAAAACCTCTAAATAAGGGATATTGACCAGCTGTTGTGGCCCCCTCTATGTGGACTTAGAAGAGTTCCAAAAGTGGCCAACTTTATAGCTGGACGACCAGCTCGTGTGGGATCCATTGGCTGATTTTTAAAGCCAATAATAAAAAAAGAAATCCAGCTCAAATCACCCCACACCCTTCCCTATTTAAATTCTTGGCTAACTTAGCCTTATTACAAAGAACCCCTAAAGAAAATTAACAAAAAGACCTTGGCATTTTGTCTTATTACAATTAACTCCCTAGACTCTAAAATACTGAAAATAACCTATCTAAAATACAACTTTATATCTGGCCCTCTTGTATGGAGGTACATACAAAAGCCTCTTGACGATGTCTGCATCAAATAGTTTAGTCACCTTGCTTCATATAAGCACTTCGCTGATGAAGGAATGAAGCTCAAACACACGAGCAATCTGACCCACTTTGGAGTAGATCTGTGCTACTGCATCCCATATCTTTTTACAGTGTGCAAGAACAAATATGTGCCACTAATTTAAGGTTTCGTAGACGGTAGCAACCAGGTCATAACCAATGCATTCTCTCCTCTCCACTTTGAGTAGGAAGAAGCATGAGGGCTTGGAGGTGAATTTTCTCCTGTAATATACTCCCATTTCCCTCAAACAATAAGAGCCTACATTGCAAGTTGAGATCAAGCCACAAAGTTTGAACCATTGAGCTTAACAATAGTAAGCTGAATATTGGATACATCAGACTATCCATTCTCATGTCCAACACCAGATACACTTGAGGATTGACTGAATCTGACATTCTGTTGTATTAAACACCTTCTGAATAGTCTTCACACTCAAATAGGAAGATTAACACCTCTCAACAATACTCTACAGAGTCTATTAAAAACAGATGTATTCATATATGTTGTAAGTTGTAACACATGAGATAAAATCACAGAGAACCTCTCCACAGGCTATATAACTCTATTTAACACCCAAAACCAGAGTAATCAACAGCCAATAGTACTTATATTCGCACTGTAATTCTCTTTCATGTAACCTCAGGGTGAAACAACCCCCAAAACAGAGTTTACACATAGTTGCAGGGAAGCTTGGTACAAGGTGGGAAACTTGTTTCTTAAGAAGCTCGTTTGGGAAGCTAATTCTAAATCGCTTCCCCAAGTAGTGGGAAAAGTGCTTTCTATATTTGAGAGGCACAATCAAGTGATTGGGGAAGCAAGTGGGAGCTACTGAGGGAAACAAGTGGAAACCTTTGGAGAAGTGAGTAAAAATGTCTAAAGAATCGATTCGAAACGATCCAAGAAACAAGATTGTATTTTATTTAATGTAAATCCTATGTTGTTGGTATTGAATAAATTATTATCTATGGGATTTAGTAATGATATTGTAGGAAAAAAAGATTTAGTGTTGATTTTATTGTTTATATTATTTTATTCCAATCCAATAAAAAAGATTCAAATCCAATGGTTTCTATACAAGGTATTTTATAGTCTGACATTAAAATTATAGTTATCTACAAAAAGAATTTATGTATGATAAAATCTAAGGTCTGACTGGCCATACTGATAACAAGTGGTTTGCATATTGATTTATATGTCATGATTCTTTGTTACTTACATAGCATGCTTTTAGATTTTTTAGAAGTTTATTCACTTTATTGTATTGTAGTTGGAATTACTGATTCTAATTTATTGTTATTTACTTCCTAGTAGTAATCAATTATTGTAGGGCACTTATTCGTTGTAGACTTCTTGTTATTTATTTCCAACTTGTGATCATTAATTCACACCTATTATCTTGATTTCATTTCTTAGTTATTTCATAACTTTTTTCCTAATAGTTTGAAGTTACTTCCAAATTGCACTTTACTTATTTCCTGATCATTGTTTACCCGTTCTCTAAACGTTTTTTAATCATTTTCCACTTCTCACTTTCCAAGGATTTATTGAACCTCACTTCTCACTTCCCACTTCCCAGGGATTTATTGAACCTCGCTTCTCACTACTCGCTTTCACATTGCTTTTCGCTCTGGTAACTATGGTTTACACACATTGTACTCCTCGTAATGACAGGCTAAATCATTGGAAAACAACCCAAACTTGATAAAAAATTAACACCAAAGCCCAGAACAGCTAGTAACCTTATCGCAATGGTCACAGATATGTGTATCAAGCATCTACTATGCACCACAATCAGTACGGAGTGAAATCAAACTAGATCAAAAAAAAAAAGAACCAGATTAAACTGGTTTGAACAAAAAAAAATCGTGAATCACATCCAGGCAGTAATTGGACTGCACGAAAAACACTATTGAAGCCTCCAAAAAATTGATTTTAATTGAATGAGGTTTGAGTCCTTAGGTTTGAGTAAAGAAATGAAGCTAGATCGATTAATCTTTCGTAGAAAAAAAAGCCTTGTATGATCGTAGCGTTTGATTTCTCCAAATTCTGACATTTTTTATTTTTTAATAAAAGGATATTCCATAGAACCATACAAACTTCTTTGATTATTTTAAAGAATGTGTTAAAAAAATCATGCTCCACTCAAAACCAAAGAAATCTCACTTGTTCATGTAGAGTTACTATATAGCCATGGCCATGTTGTTCAATGTTGTTTGCATCGCTCATGGCCCATGTCATGTGTGTCGTTTGGGTAGATTTGTATTTAGTGTGGCCCAATCATTTGGTCTAATGACATCTTGGAAAAAGACCTTCCCTTGTGGAAATACCTGAAAGGTTTAGCGTACATTTTATAGGGGAATGATAGGTCTCGATGGGTGTAGCCTTTAAGCCTTACCCCTTGTTGATGTTGCTTGTGGTGCTACAGATTGTTTGGTGATCCTCGTTTAATGCCTTTGGATCCTCTTAAGAAAGCAGGCGTTTGTGCTAAGTTGCCGAGTAAAAAATTTTAAAACCAAATTTTCATGGCAAAAATACCCACATGATGAAAAACCCTTCCTCTCCTCCTCTCTTCGTCTTTGTTATTAGTGGGGATGTTTTAAGGTTTTATTCTTGTGGGATATCTTTCTGGTAGGCTGACTCATGGGTCGTTGACATGGACAAGTGCTACATGGGAGCTTGAAAAAGTTGCCTGTGACAGTTGGTAGAGTGACACTCTCGATCAGGTAGTAAGATGGTGGCATGCACCACCAAGGACCGGGTCAACTATTTGGAAGCACATACAGCTGCATAGAGGACATGGTAGACAGATGGGCCCAGTTAGTTGGGCTTATAAGTGCCTTGGAGGAAGGGAGCCATTAGGTGGCAAGCATAGTCAACGTGCTTGACGAAGATGCATGGCACGATGGATGCCCTCTATGCCCAAATTAAGGACCTAAACAGTCGGGTTAATTTTCTTGTGAAAGCCATGGGCTTAGGAAGTGGTGGTGATGCAAAGGTGCCCATTAGGGTGTGCGTGCTTAAGCCACAGGCCTATGGTGGTACTCAGGATGCCAAAGATCTCAAGAATTTGTTGTTTGACATGGAACAACATTTCAGAGTTGTGGAGACTGATTTTGAAGAGGTGAAAGTCTCGATGACGACTATGTACTTTTTGGGTGACGGTAAGCTATGGTGGCACATGCAGTATAACATCCAAAATGAGTAATGCACCATTGATTCTTGGGAGTACTTAAAGCAAAAAATGAAGAACCAATTCTTGTTCGAGCATGTGGAGTACATTGCTTAAAGAAACCTACGCTGGTTGCAACACACTGTCATTGTGCTCAATTATGTGAAACAATTCTTAGCATTGATGTTGGACATTAGGGACATGTCTGGGATGGATAAATTTTTCTATTTTCTTAAGGACTTGAAGCCCTAGGCTCAAGCGGAATTGCAGTGTCAATGTGTGTAGGATTTGGTTTTGGCGTAGCCCTTGGCTAAATGCTTGATCAACTACTCCACAAGTTCCCCTGATAAGAAGAAAGGAGCATCTTAGGATGATGACAAGCAAGCAAAGAGTAACAAGAGCAAGGGCACCAGTGGTGGAAAGTTCTGTTCAAGCATCGACTCGTCGTTGAAGGCCTCCACGCCATTGACAACAACCCCTAAGACCATTCAGTGTTTCTTGCGTAAAGGACCGCATAGGGTAACTACTTTTTCATAGAAATAGGTCCTCAATTCTTTACAAGCGGCACCCTCCTAACATGAGGCATCAAAGGATGTGGAAGGAAGGGAACCTATGATGGGACTCTTTGATCTTCCCTTGAGTGCCTCATTCAAGGGGTTGTAGTTCTAGTTCTATTTTTTTAATACATTATCTTATTGATTAAAAAAAGAAAAGAAAAAAAGAAGGTCCCACCCAAGGGGCCTTCTTGTAAGTCACTTGCCTAGTCCACCCGAACCATGATTGACACAGGAGCCGCCGATAACTTTGTTGCCAAATCAGAGATGACGCAATTAGGCATAAAGTTGGAGGACTCAAGCTGCGTCAAAATTGTGAACCTGGCTACCCGAAAGCAATTGGATGGGTAGCTTGAATGACCTCTTTAGAGTTGGCAGCATTTCGAAAGCAACTGGATGGGTTGCTTGAATCTGTGTTTGTGCAACCCTTAAAAGTTCTATATAAAGCCCTAGTGTTGTTCCAAAAGAAGTATTGATGGAAGCCTATAGTTTTGTGTGGATTATAGAGCCCTCAACAAGGTGACTGTAAGAAACACATACTTTATCCCCTTGATTGCAGATTTGTTTGACTTGCTTGGAGGAGTCGAATACTTTTCTAAACTGGACCAAAGATTAGGGTACTATCAAGTTGCATTGTGGAGGGTGATAAATGGAAAACTAATTATGTCATGAGATAGGATGCATTTGAGTTCTTGGTCATGCTCTTTAGACCAACAAACGCTCTAGCAACCTATATGATAAATGACATCTTCCATAACTACCTTGACAAATTTGTTGTGGTATATGTAGATGACATCATAGTTTATAGTCTGACATTGGAGGACCATCTAGAACATGATATCGTAGTTTACAATTTGATGTTGGAGGACCATGTGGAGCACTTTTGTACAGTCTTCAAGATGTTGCAGAAGAATCACCTATACGTTAAGGAGAAATGTTCATTTTCTTAGGAGAGCATCAGGTTCGTAGGACATGTAGTCGGCAAGGGACAAGTTAAGATGGACATGGACAATTGCAATCTTAGAGTGAACACTGACTAATGTTAGTGAGTTGCGGTTCTTCCTGGACCTCGTTAACTACTAACATAGATTAATATTTGGGTGCTCAGGTAAGGCCGCTCCACTGATCGACCTGTTGAGGAAAACCAGACCATGTAATGGTCAACCATGTGTTGCCAAGCTTTCAATGGACAAAAGCTTGTTGTGGCATGTGACCCCGTCTTGGTGTTTTTGGATTTGTCCAAGCCGTTTGAAGTGTAGATTGATGCATCTTAATTTTCTCTTGGGGGTGTTTTAGTGCAAGAAGAACACCCATTAGCCTTTGAGAGTTGTGAGCTCTCTGAGACAGAGAGACGATACACAGCTTAAGAGAAAGAGTTGTTTGCCATTGTGCAGTACCTACGAGTGTGGAGACATTATTCTCTTGGGTTTAAATTTGCTGTGAAAACTGACAATGTTGTTATGTCCCATTTCATAGCTCAGAAGAAACTGACTTCCTAGTAGGCCTGTCGACAGGAGTACTTGGTAGAGTTTGACCTAGCCTTGGAGTTCAAGCCGGGGTGGATGAACAATGTTGCCAATGCCTTAAGCCGCAAAGCTGAGCTTGCGGCTCATAGGAAATATGGACCTTAAATGAGCACTTCCCATCTGAAGAGCACTCTACTTGATTGAGTTCGAGAAGGACTCATGATTGAGCCCTAGGCCAAAGTGGAGTGGCCTTTGCTCGAAAGCAGCAAGACTTATCGTTTTTGAAGCAAGGACATGCTTATTTACACAAAAGGTAGCCGATTATATGTTCCACACTTGGGGGACTTAAGAAGAGAACTGGTAAGGGAGTTTCAGGACACTTTGTGTGGGCATCACACATTCGTACTGCTAGAGCGAGGGTATTATTGGCCACACATGAAAGATAATGTGGAGGGAGTACGTCAAGACTTGTCTTGTGTGTTAATAAGACAAAATTGAGGCGGATAAACCCTGTGGACTTCTCGAGTCCCTGCCTATATCTCTAATGCCTTGGGAGAATGTATCCATGGATTTTATCTTGGCTCTACCAAAGGTGGGTGAGTATGGGTCGATTTTGTGGTGGTTGATCGCTTATTGAAATATGTCACATTCATCCTAGTCTCAACACATTACTCAGCAGAAAAGCTGGCCTACTTGGTCGTGAAGCACGTTGTGAAATATTGGGGTGTGCCCTAAAGCATTATCAATTATTAAGATCTTGGCTAGTTCTAGGCTGAGCTCTTTAAGCTTCTTGAGCATAATTAAACTTTTAGACGAGTGAGTGATGTAAGGCACCAATTAGATTGGTCCTACAAGGTTAAGAAGAAGGTGATGGGATTCAAGAAATCAAGAAAATAATGATTCTTGATGAATCTTGAATCAAGAAACCAAAGAATAATAAAAAAATTAAAGAGGGGCACCAAGATTTGGGAAAGAATCAAGAAAATGAGAAAGAATAAAGGGAAATAGATTAAGACAATCAATAAAGGGTTTCTTGATAGTTTCTTGGTGAAGAATTAGAAGAAGATGATAAGAGAATGCTGTATGCAAATTTTTAGATTCAAGATTATAGTAAAGAAAGATTATTTATTAAATCTTTAATCTAAAATTACAATAATAGTGTTTGTAAATCCAGAAAACATCAAGTTAAGACAGAAAGAAAGAGAGAAGGAGAGAGATTAGAAGAAGAGAGAACGAAGAAGAAGAAGATGAGAGCAAGATAAGATAAGAAGAGAAAAGAAAAGAGGGATGGAGAGCTCACCTTACATGAGGGATTTTGGAGAAGATATCAGCCTAAACCGTGGACTCCATAACTCAACTTTATTCCATTATCACAAACTGAATTACAACCTATCGATCCATCTATTTATAACTTAATTCACTTAGGTTCTTGGGATCAAGCAAGGGTTAACAAAAAGGAACAATTTTCCATATTCAGATTTAAATCAAAGGGAGTTCCTGGATTTATTCAGAGTTATATTTCTCAGAAATAAAGTCTGACGCTACGGACCAAGAAAGGAAACCAAGGACTGAACTTAGACTTGATCAGGTTTGATTTTGAAGGGGAAAAACCTGGAGAACTCAGCTATAAATCTGCCGCTGGTATAGGCCATTTCAATTGTGAAGTTTTCAATTAAAATCAATACAGTTTGAATAAAATCACCTAAAATTAGTCAGAAAACTAATGTACTAAGGTATCGCAGAGTTTAGGGTAATGGGAATTTATGATTTCTTGAAGAAATCAAAAGGGAGAAATGAATAATAAGTCTAGTTGAATGGTTTAGAAGAGGGAGAACTAAGTTTGTGGTGGGAAAAATGGAAAAGAAGATGGAGGGAAAAGGATTGCGGGTTGGGGTATAAAGAATCAATCAAGAAGATGTTTCAGTGGCTACTTGTACTCTGCTTTGTAGAAAAACAACAAAAACACGAGAGAAGATAGAAAAACCCATGAAGGGAGAATAGAGGGGGGGGGGGAGAGGGAAGAATCTACCTGGTTTCACTCGTGGACCACAAACAAACTTCTTAATTTCATTCAAAATTCATCAATCACCCATTACAACCCTAAATTCGTCTATATATTGACTTTCTAGACCCGTAGTCCTTGTAGGTCTTCTTTTATTAACCAACTTTCCTAAATAAAGACTTCTAAAAATAACAAAACTCTTAATAGAGAGAATCCTAAATAAATAAGATTCTTTAAAAGAAAAAATATTCCTAAAACTTGACACACTAGGGGCTATTGACTTCTCCTGTGGGCCCCTCTTTTGGCTTTGAAAAAGAATCCTAAAACAGCCCATGTATGAGCCGTACAACCAGCTCCTGTGGGACCCAATTTGGATGGTTTTGTCATGCCAAAATAAGAGGGAAACACATAACTGTCCTCTAACCTCTATTACAATTTTTAATATTAAAATAAAACCCCTAAAACTATTCTAAATTGTAAATAAGACCTTGACTCTTATAGCCTTATTACATTAGCCTTTAGAGACTAAATTCCTAACAAAATACCCCCTAAATAGAAAATTAAAAATCCTAAACTATTGGACAAATCATGGAGGACTATCCATGGTCTTCTAACTTCTTGGTCTTCACATGGTATGCACCAACATCAAAACCCTAAAATTAAATGGACTAAAATAGAATGACCTTAAAATAAATTGGAAACATCCGTAATAGCCCTAAACTCTTTGAGCTGAAGGAAGTTTCATAAATCTTGAATCAAACTCTCTTGTGAGGCAGTGCATACAATAATCTCTTCTCATCAGCTGCATCATTCTCTCGGGGTGGGGAGAAATTCGTCATCGAATTTTGTCGCATCCACATTCCTTCTAGCTACTTATTGATGTACTTTCCAAATTTCACAACAATGGTGATGAATGTGGGCGAGGGCCTACGATTGAAGATTTATTGCTCGAACCTGGCTTCTTGGATCTCGTCTTTGTCATAAGTTTCTTCCACACTTCAGACTTGTTACGAACTTGAAAAGATGTTGGAACAATCCACAACTTATTAACTTCTAGTTTCCGAAGTAGAATTGACTTTTCGACTTCTAATTCCTGAACTGGAATTGGAGAAAGAATGGCGCTGACTAGCTCCTTCACAGGCTTTTTCTCAAGGATCTCTTTGCACTTGGCTACACTTTTCTGAAGACTACTAAACAAAGCATTTATATGATCATATTTCTGCCTTTCTTTTCTCTTCCTTTCTATCTCCTCAAGATTGTTTAAAACAATTGCACATTGGCATTGAAGAATTCAACGTTGCCACATTTCTTTCCAGTTATATTCTTTTGCACGAGCAATATGCCTTTCCACCTCTACAAGTTCAGCTTTGGTATTTGGGGTTTTGGTCAACAAAATTTAGGGTTTTGGAAGCCCTTTCAAAAGACTTAAAGATTTTAGGGTGACCCTAAAATAATAGAAAGTACCCCAAAAATCCTAAAAAGGGTTTTAAGACCAAACAAGATTTGAATCATCACGGAGAAGGGTTTTGGGATTTTTTTCAAAACCCCAAAATTTCCAGGGTTTGAAAGAAAGATACAATAGAAAAATTTAAAGACTTTCCAGAAAGATTAAGGTTTTCCAAAATTTCTAGGGTTTGGCTCTGATACCAAATTTGATGCAGGATACTTAAGAATTGGGTTTCTACAAGAACTATGATGGGATTTCAAGAATTAAAGAAAGAGTATCAAGAATTCTATTTAAAAGAAATCAAGAAACTAGGAAGATTTAGAAAGACTAAAGAAAGGATTCAAGAGTGCAATACTTGATTAAAGAAATGAATATAAGAAAGTAAATTCAAGAAAGCAAAAAAGGAATCAAGAAATTAAAGAGGAGCAACAAGATTTGAGAAAGAATCAAGAAAATGAGAAAGAATAAAGGGAAATAGATTAAGACAATCAAAAAATGGTTTCTTGATGATTTCTTAGTGAAGAATTAGAAAATGATAAGAGAATGCTATATGCAAATTTTCAGATTCAAGATTATAGTAAATAGAGATTCTTCATTAAATCTTTAATCTAAAATTGCAATAATAGTGTGAGTAAATCAAGAAAACAATAAGATTACTAATCAAGGTCAAGAAAGAAGAAAGAGAGAGATTAGAAAAAGAGAGAAAGAAGAGAGCAAGACTAGAGAAGAAGAGAGAAGAAAAGAGATATAGAGAGCGGGAGAGGCTATTAGCACCCCCAAAAACCTCACTACACCTAAAAAAAAAATACCATTTTTACTCCTCCCCACAACGTTCCTCCCCAAAACACCCCTCCTCCCGCGCTCCCTGACGCCTCGCTCCCGCCCGCACGGGCAGTCGCTCGCTCTCCGC
>JAOXJP010000016.1:4790192-4824926 GCA_025762735.1 Platanus orientalis
TTTATTTTTCTGTTACTTTCTTATTTTAAAAGTGTTAATTAGTGGTAATTTTGAAACAAGGCCAATACTGTCATGGTTAGTTTAGTTTTTGAGTTTTTAGTTATAATCCCGTTTTTCACTTTGGACGCAATTTTTCTATGGCCAAAACTTGACTTTTTGGCTTCACTTTGGTGTCATTAGATAGATTATTCAATTAACTTTCTAACGAGACCAAGATTGCACAAATCCGAGGTGATTTGGAAAAGTCATGACCAAATTATAAAGGGGGTGTCGGGAAAAAAAAAAGGAATAGTGTTTTTCAAAAAGTCTTTTAAGTTTTAATAGTTTAGACTTTAGGAAATTTTATGTTTTGGTAAGTCTATGAATTAGGAAAACTTGTACAACAAGTTATTAATCTTTTTAGCAAGTTTAGGATTTTAGAAAGTGTGTTTTAGGAAACCTTAAATTTTAGAATATTTTCTTTTTTTTTATAAAATTCCAAATATTTTAGGATGTAAGCCTATTTAAAGGTACCTTCTATGCAATAAAATATAGTTGGAGATGAATATTTGAAATAGAAGACAAGTGTGTGTTGAAGTGGGTGTGGTATCCCAAGTTTCTATCTCAACCCCTCACATGAGGTGAGCATTCTACCCTCTTTCTCTCTCTTCTCTTATCTTCTCTTCTCGAATAACATCTTCTCCTTTCTTTCTTGTCCATTCTTCTTGTGGACTATTGTTCTACATCAAATTCGGTATCAGACCCTAAGGTTTTCCGATTAATTCTTATTAGTTGAGATCCCTACTAACAAAAGCCTTATCAATTCTTTTAATTACCATCATTCTTGCTTATCTCATCGATCCTTTTATTTTAGGGTTCTTTCATAACACCTCTAAATTAATTTAGGGCCTAGTTCAGCGCCTATAAATAATTTTAGGGCATATCATAATTTGAATGTATCCAATCTCTTACAACTTTAAGCTTTTCTTGGTGTCCTTAATCATTTTAGGGCATACCCTATGAGGTTTGAAGAGACCAATAAAACACATTTCCATTATTTTAGGGTTACCCTAAATCCTTTTGGGGTCTTCCTGAAAAGATTTACATCACCCTAAAATTTTTTAGCAAGCCCTAATATTTCTAAATCATGCATTATTTTAGGTATGATGTCTCTTTCACTCCAAACGAGTATAAGGCATTTGTATAATATCTTTCTGAAACTGAATTGCATATGCGACTTGATAACATGAAAAATAATCTTTATTGTGCACATAAGTTTTGGAACCATGACACATAGTTCTACCATTATGTTCAGTGTCACAAAGTGATTCTTCATACGGAGATACAAAGGCGGAAAAGGATTCAGGTATTTCTAGATTTAGAAGAGCGAATCATGGCTATCCACAAGAAGTTTGAGGCTGACAAAGAACAGCATGAGGAGGATTGATGTAGAACGGACAACAAAAAACTTTCCTTGAACAGAGGGACGGACAAAAGTCAACACGCAAGGCCAAAAAGTACCTAGTATAAATCATGGGTGTCAATGATAGAATTGTGTGAAATTTGATGAGCTGAAGGGAATCGTTGCAAGGATCAAAATGCATCGCTTCGCCATGAGCACTGCCAGTTTTCAGACAAATTCCTTCGTTAAGGCCCTCAAATAAGCGTTTTTTCTATTTATAGTAATTTTTCTTTTCGATATAACTTTTAATTTAAAAGTCATAATAATATCCCGTTTGTTCTGGGATGTCTCTTAGAGACCGTAGGATTTGATTTTGTCATTATCTCAATTTTACTATTTTTGGTAAAATTTCCCAAGTTAGCCAAATTTCATGCCTAACACGAATTAGGGTTTCGTTCTATATTTAAGAGCATTGTAGCCCTCACGGAAATTCAGTTTTTGTGATTAATAATATTTCAGAAAGATTTTTCTCCTAGTGCATTCTAAGGTTTTCTTACCAAGGGCTGCGTCAATAATCTCAAGATCCATACAATGACTTATGCGGATATTAATGCTTTTTTTACCAGACAGGCAAGCAGGCTTTAGCAAACCATGATATCTTCTGTACCTAGAACATCATGATAGTACTCTCCATCTAGATCTAGAGGTTTAGAGGGATTCGTATCAAAGCCAAAAGGTGGTCAGTGTTATAACTGTAAGGGCTATGGGCATCATAAATCTTAGTGTCCAATCAAGTTTATGGGCCTTACTGAAAAGAAATCAGTAGAGGAGGATGAATTAGAAGAAGTATATGATCAAACTAAGGACATGGTTTTAGAGTGCGAGCGGGAATTATTAGAGAAAGCTAAGGAAAGAGCAGCCAAATGATTCATAGGGTTGATGCATCCTATGTTCACTATATAGATGATGTGTCTAGAGCCAACAAAGCTGAAGCAAAGCGGTCTACTTTTTCCTGGCAGCTGGCACCTCATGATGGATTGGGAATCCTTGGACCTCCACCCTAACTCAACGGATTTGAGTTTTCCAAGAGGAGGGAATTGATGAGGTAGCCGTTTAGTGGATTGAGAAGTACAAGCCTTTATAGAAGCCAAAGGCCAAAATCATTGGAACAAGGAAGAAGATAATGCTGTCCACCAATTTTATCATTAAATTTTTTGTTTTTGATTATGTTTTAGTAGTTTTATGTGTGAATTTAATGTAATAAGGCCATTAGAGCCAAGTTAAAAAGTTGGTAGTAAGTTGGAATTGAATTAGGAGAAGTTTATGAATGTTTTAGGATTTTTTCAGATTTTTTTTAAAAATTTTTTTGCACTTTTTTAGGTTTCTTGTACAAGAAAGGGTATTTTGGTACAATTTCGTTTTTTTTATTATAAACATGTCTTAATTCCCAAAGACCTCTTGTACGACAGTTTTGAGAATTTTAATGAATTGAAATTGTTTGAAGCCACGGTTTGTGCTGGTTATCTCCTCCAATCCCTCAGGGTTAAGGTGAGTGCTACTTTTACTTAATCTTATTTCTTCTCTTCTTTTCTCTACTCTATCAACTCATCTCTTCACCATTTTTTTTTTTTCTTTAAAATCTTTATAGAAAATGTATTCTTTTCTCTTTAAATCATCTCATTCTACTTCTTTTAATCAATCTTTTTGTTCCTACTCATCATCCTTCATCTTCTCCATTCTTTTCCTCTTGTTCTTCACCTTCTTTATACATGGTCTATATGTGTAAGGCGATTTTTGTTCAAGTATACTTGGTAGGGTATTCTTGTACATATGCAATAAAAGTCATATATTTCTATATTCCTCTTTGTATATAAATAAAATTAGTATGAGAGAGTAGATCTCTCAGATACATTTTCTACCATATACATATACTCCGTCCTTCTACAAAAGCCTAGATCTACATCAATCATCATACTCACCATCAATTCCAGGTAGAGGCGCTTTTGGTTTTTTGTGTGATCGATGGATACCATTAAAATTGAAGGGGTAATTTTATGGATGGCTATTAGACCAGCCATGCTTTATGGTGGAAAATGTTGGCAAGCAAGAAACAGCATAACTTATACATAGAATCTGTTTAGATATGATTAGTATGCTGAGATGGATGAGTGGCAAGACTAGAAAGGGTAGTAAAAAAAACTTGGGTAGCACCAATAAGTGACAAGATGAGGGAAAGTTGACCGGATGGTTTGTTATGTGGAACAACGACCAGTAATTACACCTGTGAGGACTGATATGGTGCAAGTTAAAGGTGTGAAAAGGACAATGAAAGGTAAAAAATGACTTGGGTTGAAGTAGTGTAGACAGACACGAGTGCTTATGAGTCAATCGGAGATATGGCTCTAGTAAGAGTGTAATCACAGAACAGCATTGGTGTTGACCCCAACAAAACTTGGGATCAGGTTCGTTGAGTTGCATATTGGAGTAATAAATGTAGTTTTGTACAATTGGATTTAGAATATCATTTATTGCTGCTTCCCCAAGGGTATGCTAGATTTTACTGAAATCCACAAAATTAGAAAAAAGATGACTTAGCCGGCCAATCAAACATCACCTGGACTTTTTGATCTGCTGAATTTTTATCTCATAATTTGCTTCTGTTTTTTTTTTTTTTTTTTTACTTCAAAGTAATACCATCTTGGCTATATTATACATTTTATTGCTTTAATCTAGTTGTGGATGTGTTGGTGGGATCATGTAATACAATGAGAGGACGAATGGATATGGAGGCTTTGAACACATTTGGATGGGGATCATGTAATATATTGGATGCTAGGTTCTCCATTTTGGAATATAATAGTCCTCTTTAACCAGATTTGGAATGGATTCCTTGTATTGATGATGGAATGCTATCGAATGTTTTTACTGACAATATTGTAAAGTGAGACATGGTCCTTCACATCATTGGAAAGAATAATTTTCTCTTGAGTTACAATGTAATTTTCCTCAATCAAATTGTGTTATTTTCTTTTCATCTCTACCTAATTTGATTATTTTCTTCTGGTTGCAGGTTTGCCAAAAATATGAATTTTACACTAATAAGACAAGTGGCAGGAATATTAAGTTTGATACACTATTGACAACATATGAAGTAGTTTTAAAGGACAGGGCTATCTTATCCAAAATCAAGTGGAATTATCTTATGGTTGATGAGGCACATAGGCTAAAGAACAGTGAAGCTTCTCTGTACACAACACTTTTGGTTTGTCACCCTTCCCAAATAATAACATTGTTGGTCTTAACTTTTTATTTTGTTGCAAGTACGCTGGAGCTATAGCTTATTTGGTTTTTTGTTAAATGTTGCACCAATACCATTTTCTTTCTTTTTGCAGGAATTTAGCACCAAGAATAAATTGCTAATCACTGGTACTCCTTTGCAAAACAGTGTTGAAGAGCTATGGTGATTGTTCTTCATAAAAATTATTTATTGAAATGTAGATAAAATGTGTTAAACATATTTTCAGTTGATTCATTTTAATTGTTTGTCGTTTATCTTGTTGTTGACAAGTAGTGAATATTGATTAAAAAAAAAAGGAATGTACTGGGCAGTCTAGCATAATTATACCTGATTTTCCACTGAAGAGTTTGCTAGTGTATTCACATCTCTTAGTGTTGGTACAGGTGTTGATTGTCAAACCTTCATCAAAATCTTATCATAGTCAATAATGTTCACAAATCTTAATAAACCTTTCCAGCTTTCCAATCATCCTTCATCCTACAGAATACACTGTAGGGATCACCTTTTGTCTTGGTATGACAAAAAACATGACTTTGGAACATTGTTGTAGGGAAGCTAGTTATAAGGAGGGAAGCTAGGTACAACCGTACAAGATGGAAGTGCGCTTGGGAAGCGAGTATGATTCAGCTTCCTAGTTTTGGGTAGCGGTTTGAAGCAATTGGGGAAGTAATTGGAAGCGATTAGAAATGATTATGGAAGTGATTGTAAGCGATCAGAAAAGCGATTGGGATTAGGAAACAAGCTTCCAATAGGGGAATTGTTTTAAGAAATGGAGAGAATAAGTGTACCTATACTTATGCTCTTAACATTAAATTAAATATTATTTTACTTGATTTTAATATTGATGTTATTATTTATTAATTTTATTTCAATGCAATAATAAATATTAAAATCAGTTGTTTTTTACAAGGGTATATTCTATGACACCTAGTTATCCACACATATCTCATGTAAGGACAAAATATAAGGTTTAACTCCCTGTACTAATGTAATTGTGGGCTGTTGGCTTATCCTTTTACTGTCTTGGTGGCATTAACACAACATCTTGACAAGTTGGGGAACTGTTTTACTGTTACAAGCACATGATACAATAATAATGGTTGTTTTTATGATGAATTACTATTTTTACATGATTCTTAAGGGTTTTCTTTTTCTTTTTTTTTTTTTTTTGGTGTGTGTATGGTTATTTACTTATATATTTGATTTATACCTCATGATCTTTGTTGTTTGCATTGTATAATTTTTAAGTTAGTTTATTACTTTATTGAGTTTATTCACTTCATCATATTGTACTTGTACTTATTGGTTGTGGACTTATAGTTATTTACTTTCTATTTGTAATCACTTATTAACTTATTTCTATTCCGTTTTTTAGTCATTTCATCACACACACAGACACACACACACACTAAAGTACCCGCTTTCAAGGGCAAGTTAGCATCCTACCCAAATTAATTTAGATTGAAACTAACCTTATCTTTTTTGCTTTATAAACAAAAACGAATGTATTTTTGTGATTTCATGTTAGCGTCATGCCCAAATGTGTTTGGACGAAAATTATCCCCAATTTTCATTATCATCTTCTTCCTCCATCTGTCTTCTCCACGATTCCCACTCCTCCCAACAGCCTCTTTCCCCTCCTTCAATCACCTCCCTCTCAATCCAACATCTTTCTAAGTGATAAACAATGATAGAGAGAGGGGCATATGAAGCCTGGTCAGTGTGGGAAATCTAATAAGCCGGCTATAGGAAATGTAGAAACTGATTCCTAGACATACAAAGAGGATCTGCAGAAAATCTCTTTTGTGCAGTTATGTCTTCAGGAAATCCTAATAACAACTAAGACAAGCCACAAACAAGTAGTAA
Organism: Platanus orientalis; assembly: GCA_025762735.1. Classification (NCBI taxonomy): domain Eukaryota; kingdom Viridiplantae; phylum Streptophyta; class Magnoliopsida; order Proteales; family Platanaceae; genus Platanus; species Platanus orientalis. The sequence continues at coordinate 4,796,738 of JAOXJP010000016.1, forward strand.
TGTGAAGGGGAGGGTGGCTGGATTATCAGATTGTGGTGTGTGGGGTATGGTCCCCTCTTTCTCTCTCTCTGGCAACAAGCAATTTGAATTTTTTCTTTTTTCCTAGCCATGACCTGTAAATTAGTATTTTTTTTCCCCTTCTTTCTCTGTCTGACACTAAACTTGACTAGTTTCTCTGCATTAACCGGCAGCAAACAGTTTGGCTTTTTCCCGTGGTGACCCTTATCTGTCCAAAGAATTTTCTTTTCTTGGGCAACATCTTCTGGATTTTTGTTTCTCTTCCTCTTCAATAACTGAGATGGGAGTGGATCATGACCTTGATTGTTGTAGCCGATGTTATGCTACCGAGAAAATGATGACCTAACTTTTCCTCCTAAAATCATACAGATAAAGAATAGATCTTCATCTGTAAAATTCAAATTCAGTATTGGGGATTTTGGTTCCGTTGATAAAGGGAGCAATGAGAGAGAGAGAGAGAGAGCCTTTACTTTTGCCTAGAAACTGAGAGATAGGGATGAGGTAGAGAGAGATGATTTGCAATTTGCAGCAGAAGAGCTCATATGCATCTCCATTGTTGAGGAGAAGGCCGAATGAGTTAAAAATAAAATGACAAAAATTACCCTTATTTTTATTATGAAATGTACAAAAATCAGAGCAGTCTAAGTCCAAAAAGGACTTGGGTATGATGCTAACATGCTTTTGAAGGTGGGTACATTAGCATTTCTAATTTTGAAGGTACTTCCAAAGTACACTTTACTCGCTTCATAGTCTTTTTATAGTGGTTTCTGAATCACTTCTTACTTGCTTCCTGATCGCTTCCATAGTCGCTTGCTTTCCAATTGCTTCTTGTTTCCCGAGGATTTATTGAGTTTCACTTTGCGCTTTCACTTCTCACTTTAGCAACTATGGTTTGGAAGCTGTAAGGTCTCAAAGTAATGCCACATTATCTGCTCATTAAATTCCACAACACCTGTACGACCTAAAAATGCTTTGATGACTTCAATGCAATCATTCTTGGATACTTCACCAATGCCCAAGTAGATGGTGGAAGTAAGAGCAATGCCATCAAGTTTGAGTTTAATTCACCTTTTGTCTAGTTTCCTCCATCGAGCACACATTTTTCTCATAATTAGTTTTTTTTTTTTTTCATTATGAATGAGATCCTTTTTTGCCAAGGAAACAGAAAAAAAGCAAACAATACAACAAACTGAAAAAGCAAACAAAAGCAGAAAATACATAGAAACCCCTAGCAAGCTGGCAACTGATTTCCTCTAAATATTTCCTGCTGCCCGTCCCCATCTAGCTAGCTTATCAGCCACCTCATTCTGAGATCTTGAAATATGCAACAGTGTCATGTTGAGATCCCTAAGGATGGCCCTAACTTCACGAACATAATGAGCCCAGCTGCCATGATCCCTCGTTGACTCCATTTCCCTAGCTCACCACCACTTTTGAATCACCTTCTACGAGTCCGTCTTTAATGCCAAGTTTTTTAAGCCTTCACAAACCTTCAAGCAAAGCCAGCAACTCTGCCTTTGTTAAATCTCACCAACCCAAAGGCCCACATATCACAAATACCACATTCATGTTATCATCTCTAGTTACACATCCAAAACCCGCAGGCCTTGGGTTGCTGAAAGAAGTTCCATCAAAATTAAGTTTAATTTTGTCACTACAAGGCAGAGATCACATTTTCACTGGTTCTTTGAGCTTGGGCACCGATTCAGAGATCGAAGATACCCAATTGTGCATGAAATCATTGATAGATAACTCTTTAAAATCCTTCTGCACCAACAGCCATGAACCCACTTCACCAGTAATGGAGTCAATAACTTCCATCACTCCCCTCCTCTTGTTCTCAAAGAGTCTTCTGTTTCTTTCTATCCAAATTCCCCATAAGACTCCATGTATAAGAGCTTCCACCGCCCTTCTACCTCTCGTCCTCATTATTAATTTTATCCTGATTGTTTTGGAAATCCACTACAGCAAGCTGTTAAACATATGAACCAATTAGACAAATAATCTCAAAATGGTGTGCACACCTTTACAATTGGTTGGATATTATATCCAGAAATCCTTCTATAACACTCTTTCCAAAAATTTAACACAAGGTAAATGGGAGACTCTTTCGGAAGAATCTGTCATCCGAAACCAAAAGGGTGTTTGATCAACTTGCAAAGGCATCCTCTGTATCATGAGAAAAACCCACTCTAGCAAACTTGAGATAAAATAAGGTTGTTGGTGTTTTCTTTTTTGCTCATTATAGCAAGGATTTATTACGAATGAAAAGTCTATTAGTGATAATGTGGTGGACAAATAGGATCATTGTTTTAGGACCAGCCCAGATGTTAATCAGAAAAGGGGCCATGCTGGGTTCTATTGCCTAGGCTTACACCTCTGCCATTTAAATCACTGCTATATGTGCTCAACAGATATGATATGGTCCATATGTTGACTACTATTTTAGTTCCCTTTCTTACCTGCTGAGGTTGGAGGATAGAAACAGATGATGGCAGATTACGTCTACTATTGCTGATTATGACATAATGGAGATCAAACCGCAAGCTATTTTCTTCTTGTTCTGCTTAATTATCTTGTCAGAAGTTAACAACTTGCAGTGATGTAGGTGTCATGTTCCTTTGACTGTTGACTTCACCTCTGTCACTATTTATTAGGCCAAAATGGAAATCCAACTGCAACCAGTGTCTGGGTGCTCTGTTTTATTCTTTCGGTCAAAAGCTAACAGCTTGCACTGACATAGGGTTGATATGAATTATGAAGTATCTTATTATTTTCACTTGCAATTATCCTTGCCCTTGTATATCTTTTCTCCAGCATGAATGCATGGGCCATACTAAACTTGGTCTCTTTTTACCGTTTCTTGTTAATGATAGGGCTTTGCTTCATTTCCTTGATTCTGAGAAGTTTAAAAATAAGGATGACTTTGTTCAGAAATACAAGAATCTCAATGAAAATGAGGTACAGTCCATGGTCACTCACCTTGCTTTCACATTTCGAAGTCATGCCTTTACGGTTAGCCTACTTATATCAATTTGATAACTTCTAAGTTCTAAATAAATTGTACTTCACTGAAATCCGAATTGGGTTTTTGTTTAGCTTGCTAATCTTCATAAGGAATTAAGGCCTCATATTCTCCGAAGAGTAATCAAAGATGTAGAAAAGTCTTTGCCCCCAAAAATTGAACGTATTTTAAGGGTTGAAATGTCTCCCCTTCAGAAACAGTGAGTACTTGCCTTAGCTTCTAATTAACTGTGACAAACTGACAATTCTTGCTAGAGCTAGCTGACTTCTGCATTTCTGGTGTTGGTTCAATACATCTAGGTATTATAAGTGGATATTGGAACGTAACTTTCAGAACTTGAACAAAGGAGTTCGTGGAAATCAGGTTTGTATCTATTTCAATATTTTTTGTCAAAGTTTACTAGGATTGAAATCTTTGGACATTTAGTCCCGTGACCAAAGTGCAAGATTTTGTTTTTTCCGCCCTAGTTTAGTTTGTGGAGATGAGATTTATATATATTTCAAATATTTTTTGTCTAAGTTTACTAGGATTGAAACCTTTAGATATTCAGTCCCATGACCAAGTGCAAGATTTTGTTTTTTCCTCCCTGGTTTTGTTCTTGTTAATTTTTTTTTTTAAATGTGCAAAAACGAAAAAATGAATCTTCCTTTGTGAGTGGCATTATGTTCTTGCATCCTTCATCATAACTATCAAGCATATGATTGAAGAAGATGAGAAGAGTGGGAAGTGTACCTCTGCCATAACATTGATGTCATAGACATAAATGCAAGTTTTACTTAGCATTACGATGCATCATTCTCTTTTTTTATTCTCCACTTCAATTGGACTATGACATAGATTTACTTGTGGATATTATTCCTGATGTTATGAATATGAATTTTGACAAAGATCATTCATCTTGAATCAGCAGGTTTCACTATTAAATATAGTTGTGGAATTGAAGAAATGCTGCAATCATCCTTTCCTATTTGAAAGTGCAGACCATGGTTATGGTGGGGACACTAACAGTAATGATAGCAGGAAACTTGAGCGCATTATCCTAAGCAGTGGAAAGCTAGTAATACTTGACAAGCTGCTAATTCGACTGCGTGAGACAAATCATCGGGTGTTAATATTTTCTCAGGTATGCTTTCAAATGTTCTTTGATTCTCTAGTAGAACTTGCTTTGTTTTAGAAATTGTTTTCCTAAATATGCACCTTAAAATCCCTGTCAACATGGCCATCAGGATAGGGCTTGTGTCCCTCTTCTGTTGTTGTGAAACCAATGTTATGAAGATGAACTATGCTTGTAATGAGTTTTGTTGTGCTCACTTGTGCAAAGGTCATGCTAAAATTGACCATGTTTTTCTTGGATGCTTATTTGGAAGTTACTAACCCATTGTCACTGATCATGTTATGTAGATGGTTAGAATGTTGGATATCTTGGCAGAATATTTGTCGCTAAGAGGATTTCAGTTTCAGAGGCTTGATGGAAGTACCAGGGCAGACCTGCGTCATCAGGCTATGGAGCATTTTAATGCACCTGGAAGTGATGACTTCTGCTTCCTTCTGTCAACTCGTGCTGGGGGGCTAGGGATCAATCTTGCCACAGCAGACACCGTTATAATATTTGACTCAGATTGGAATCCCCAAAATGATTTACAGGTTTGAAATAGTTTTAAGACTTCTGATTTATTGGGTCTTAGGAATTCTTTGCACAGATGTCTTGGTGGCTGTAATTTGAACTCCATTATCTTTATTCAGTTTGATGCTTCTTTTAATGAATGAAACAGTTCACTGATTTGTTACAATGTTTGTTATTAGGCAATGAGTAGAGCTCATCGAATTGGGCAACAAGAAGTTGTCAACACTTACCGATTTGTTACTAGCAAAAGTGTGGAGGAAGATATTCTGGAGCGTGCTAAGAAAAAGATGGTAAACTGAATTTGATATTTCCCCCATTTTATTGTTAATGCTTTTTGTATAAATCATACATACTAAATGCACTTTTTTATTGTACATTTCATACACATAAACAAATATATACTTATTTATTCATACTTGATATCCAAGGTCATTATATTCATTTATTTTTGTTCATGTGCATGATCTACAGGTTCTTGACCACTTGGTAATTCAGAAGCTTAATGCAGAGGGTAGACTGGAGAAGAAAGAACCAAAGAAGGGGGGCCCTATGTTTGACAAAGTAAGGACAATGGGTTATTGGTGCAATTATTTCTAGTTTTGCATTCTAGATGCATGGGTGGTTCACTTTTATTTTCAGATGCTATTGGTTAGGCTCCTGATTTCAATCTGATCGTTTTCTTTTTTCTTTCTTTTTCCCTTTCTTAACCTTACTGTGTTCAATTATACGAAATTCTTTCTTTCCAGTGATTTGATTTAGGTATCATTTTGGGTCCTTTGATCATTTACTCTGCATGGTTGCAGAATGAGCTCTCTGCAATCCTAAGGTTCGGAGCAGAAGAACTTTTTAAGGAAGAAAAAAATGATGAAGAAAGTAAGAAGAGACTTTTAAGTCTGGATATTGATGAGATTCTCGAGAGGGCAGAGAAGGTTGAAGAGAAGGGAGCTGAAGGAGAGCAAGGAAATGAACTCTTAAGTGCTTTTAAGGTAAGAATATAACACATACTTGTTAAAAATTTTGGTTTTCCTTTATTTTTTTGGGGAGGAGGGGATGGGGGTTGGATATGTCTAGTTGTATGGATGAAATTATTTGCTTTAACCTTTCAGACTTAGTGTGCTTCTCTCTTACAACATTCTTTTACTCTTGTTATTCCCTCTAGGTTGCCAATTTCTGCAGTGCTGAAGATGATGCGACATTCTGGAGCCGTTGGATTCAACCAGAAGCTGTTGCTCAGGCACAAGTATGAATCTGAATATGGATTTCATAGTTAATGCATGCATCTCCTTCAACACACTATCTCATCTATTGATGTTAATCTTATAAGTTTCACATTTAATTTTGAGGGATCAATGTTTAAAGTCGTTAATATGATTGAGTTGTTTTGCACCTTGACTTTGTAGGATGCTTTAGCTCCTCGTGCTGCAAGGAGTACCAAGAACTATATGGAAGCAATGCAACCTGAAAAAAGTACTAAGAGGAAAATGAGGGAACTCAAATTGCAGGAGAGAGTCCAAAAGCGCCACAAAGCTGATTATTTGGTCTCTTCTCCACCAATGATCGAGGGGGCATCTGCCCAAGCGAGGGGATGGTCTCATGGGAACTTATCAAAGAAAGATGCTTCCCTTTTTGCCCGTGCGGTAGTATTCTATTTTCTCTCCTACATTATTTCTTAACCTCATGATTGGGTGTATTATCCTTGATATAGCCATGAGATGTCATATGAGATATATTCATTTGGTCAACCACTAGTATATGAAGCAAGTTTTAAAGTATCAATTTCGCATCCTGAATTGTAGCTTGGGGATACTGATACGTCTTGCGTATCGTAGTTTATTGTGGGGAGACAGTGAGAAACGGGGGAAACACTAATCAAATGAAGGAATCGGTATACTTATGAATCATTAAATATAAAAAACAACTATTTATGATGGTTGGGACAACTGTCACCCTTATAACATACGTTGTCGCCTATGGAGTCTATGGAAATACTATGTAAGCCTTGGAATTTTTGAATGAAACTTTAGGAAATGTTATAATAAGAATCATTAAACACTTATTAACTATTACACTTTATTACACACTTGGGTATCAATAGTTGGGAATCAGTACCATCGTGACACACGTTGTCGTGCATGTCTATAATTTTAAGTGTAAGAGGTTTATAAATAACACTACACATTACACAATAAAGCTACAAATCCTCGTACATAAAACATAATCAATGATACAAATGTATAACTCAAACAATAGTGCCATTCTCATTCATTGATAATGCTAAGTATAACAAAAGTACAACAGAAGAAAAAAGAAGAAAACATAGTAGAATTAAGATAAATATACACAATATGTTTTAATATGTTCTAATATGCTTCCTGTATTTTTCAAAAATTTTGGCATTTTTTGGAATTTATTTAATTATTAAATAAATACAAAAAATATTTTATTTTCAGAAATATACCAAATTAACATATTATGTGAGAAATGGGATGTAGTATTTCTTTTAAAAAAATAGACCAAACAATGCCCATTTGGTATATTTTTTGAATTTTATTTATTTTTTCAATATATATATATATATATTAATTTATAAAAATTATTTTTAACTCCATGAATGTGTAGATTTATCACATATGCATGACATTTAAAAAATTTAGAAGGATTGGAGCAAAAACAGAGAATTTACCAAAATTTTTGACGAAATTTGAGGTTTCGATCCTTTAATCTAGCTCAAGGGAAGGGTTTTAATCGAAATAGACTCAAGTGGAATCCTAAATTTTGCTTTAGTAAGCTAAATTTATGAAGAATCCCAAAAAACTAAGAATATTTAGAGATGTTTTGAAATTGGCGATAAGCTTGGGAGATGCAATATGCGTTTGTCTTTTGTCTCTCGAGTATTTTAAAGCATTTTTTACTTAAAAATTCTCACACATCGCGCGATAGGTGCGAGACGTGGGAATATACAGGGATATTTCAATTACTTGGGGGGTTTCGTCCACCCACGCCACAATACCGGTATGTATCGCACGATACAACCTATATCACGTGATATTTTAAACCATGATATGCAGTGATAAGTGGAAGGCCAAAATTGACTTTGATTGAAGTCGTAAGTAGAGACATGGAAGCATGTGATTTTGATGGCAGATATGGCCCTAGATGGAGTGAAATGGAGGAACAGGGTTTGTGTAGCTGACCCAAGTACTTGGGATAAGGCTATTGTTGTTGTTGTTGTTAATCTATTTATTTTCCCTTGTTTTTGTTTAGTTGGGAGAAAATCAACAATTGAACAATTCTAATAATAATTGAAGATAATTTAATCAAGCAATAGTGTTTTGTGTCCTATTTTCTGTTATATTTTCTTATGCAAAGAGTCTAAGTAGTAGGTTAAAATATGTAGGCAAGAAAACTAGAAAACAATCATAATATGCCATGGTTAAGCCAAGCCTTTGTATAGCTTTTGTTTGTGTGCTGCTTCAATTTTTACTTTTATGAGTGTTTAATTTTTTGGATTTTTATCTTATTAGACTAGTATATAAATGTATTTAATGAAAAACAGTTGATAGGTTTATATATCATGGGACATAACTATTATGAGAATGTTAGTCTCATGGGGCATGTTATTTTGTGACCTTCTAGTGTTGGCACGCCAACAACAAAATGTGTTATGATATATATTTTGTTATAAATTGTCAGACTTATTTTATATTAAGATAGCCTTGGATCATGTTTTACAAAGTCCAAACAACCAATAGAGCTGGAAAATATTGTTATAAGGATTGACAGAAGGCTTACAAAGATATAAGGATTAAAGAGTCTTAGTGAAAGATGATGAGATTAAAGAAAGGTGAAGGAACTATTTTCAGATTTTATTAAATGAGGCTCATGTAGGGAACATTGGTTTAGGAATCAGTAGAGTAGTGGCATGACATCAAATGTTTTAAAATTTCTAACACATGTTCATGTCTACCAAGACCGACATGACATATTACCTACAACATAAAACATTAATTGCATTATAAAACTTCAATTTATTTGTCTACATGATGTACAATGTCAACGTATTGGGCGAATATTATTCTTTTGTAGTGCATTATTGTCTAATGTCAACATTGTGTTATGCTAAAATGTCATGAAAAATGATAAATTTCAATATATATATATATATATATATATATATATATAAGGAGGAAGAGAAAGGAGAGGAGAAGAAAGAAGAAAAGGAAGAAAATCTACTTGTTACCTTATGTTTATCCAATTAGATTATCATATGTTTGTCAACCATTATTTACCAATATCCTAATAAATGCATGTGTATTTATCAAAGATACTATAGTACGAGTGTTTTAAAGTTAGCTATCATTCCTAATTAATTTATTTGTTCCCTTATGTTTATTTAGTTAGCTCAGAATATGCTTTTGAAGTTTCTACGATTTTTACAAAATTTATTTAAGACATTTCTGACATTTGTCTTATTTTGGTCCGGTCGACATTTCCAATGACACTAACATTTTAAACCTTGAGTAGAAGAAATGAGAGATCTATGTATTTTCTTAGGATTAGAGTGTCGGAAGTCAAAAATGCTTTAAGGAGGATGAAGATAGGAAAAACATTAGGACTAGATGGTCTCCCTATTAAGGTTTAGAAATGTATAGGAGACGATAGCTTATTATGGTTAACTAAGCTATTAAACAAGATCATTAGAACTAAAAAATGATAAAGGAAAATTATTGTGGTGCCTATTTGCAAGAATAAGGAGGATATTCGAAATTGCACAAATTATATTGAGATCAAACTTCCATACAATGAAATTATGGAAGAGAGTGATTGAGTGTTGACTAAGACATAAAGCTAGTGTCTGAAAACCAGTAAAGATTTATGTTTGGGAGATCGACGATCGAAGCTTTTTTCCTACTTCAGTAAATGATGGAAAAGTGTAGAGAGAAGAAAGATCTTTTCATGGTCTTTATTTACCTAGCAAAGGTTTATGATAGAGTACCAAGATAGATTATTTGGTAGGTTTTGGAATAGAAAGGTGTCCCAAGAAGAGATATTGACCTAATTAAGTATATTGATGATGGAGTGATGACTAGTGTTCGGACAATTGAGGGGAGACACGTGAGTTTATGATCACAATAGGCTTGCACTTGGGGTCAGCTGTACCTTTTTTCCCTAGTTATGGATGAGTTAACTAGGCTTATACATGATGAGGTGCCATGGTGTAATTTGCTGATGATGTTGTGTTGATTGATGACACTAGAGAGGGGGTAAATGCCTAGTTAGAAATGTGGAAGGATGTTTTAAAATCAAATCGTTTTACGATTAGCCGAACTAAAACAAAATATATAGAATGCAAGTTTAGCAAAACTAGGACTTGAAATGAGTGAGTAGTTTAGCTTGATAACCAATAGATACCCTGGGGTGACTATTTTTGTTATCTTGGCTCATAGTTTTGAAACTGGACTGGACTGTCATGGCCATGTTGTGCAACGTTGTTCACGTGGCTCGTGAACCATGTCTTTATAGGTAAAATGTATTTAGATTTGGCCCTGCATGACCCTTTTTATGTAATTATCCTTAGTTGTGGCCCTTGTTGGGTGGCCTAGTGGTCCCATTGTAAATATTTAAAGTCTAGTTGCAGTTTTATTATTCCAAGTATGATTTTCTAGGGGGTGTGATGTTCCCTTCTGGAAATCCCCAAAGCATTTAATGTACTCCTTGAGAGGGAGTGACAAGTCTTTAAAGAATATAGTCTCGGAGCCTTTCTCTCTCACCGGTTGTGACTTGGAGTTGTTACACATTGTGTCAAGTGATCCCCTGGTAGCATTAGGATTGTAATTTTGTTACTTGTAATTTATATAATTGTTTCCTTCCATTTATTGTCGTGGTGTGTTGTTGTGCGTTGTGTATGCTATTATGGCTTGTCATTTATGTTCATTTATGATTTTAGGGGCTGACGCATGTGCCGTTGACATAGACAAGTGCTGCACATAAGCTTGAATTTTTTTCCTGTTGCAGTTGGTATCTGAGTCACTCTCTTAATCAGGTAATAAGATGGTTGCAATACGCACCAACAAGGAGCGACTTAAAGATTTGGAAGCACATGTTGATCACATGGAGGACGTGGTGGACGGATTGGCCCAGTTGGTTGGCAGATGACTACCCTCGAGGAAAGGCAACATCGAGTGGCAAGCATGGTCTATGTGTTTAACAAAGACATGTGTAGCGTGATAGATGCCCTCTGTGCCTAAATTGATTACCTTAGTGGTCGGGTCAGTTTGCTTGTGAAAGCCGTGGCTTCAGGAGGTGGTGGTGGTGGTGGTTACCAGGGTGCATGTGCTTGAGCCACTAGCTTATGGTGGTGCTCATGTTGCCAAATATCTTGAGCATTTCTGTTCGACATAGAGCAGTACTTTAGGGATGTGAAGCTTGATTTAGAGGAGGCAAGAGTCTCGATTGCAACCATGTACCTTTCGGAAGACGCCAAGCTATGGTGGTGCATGCGGTACAACATCCAAAGTGGGCCATACTATCGATTCTTAGGAGGACCTGAAGCACAAGCTAATAACCAATTCTTGCCTGAAAATGTGGAATACATTGCCTAAAAAAACTTACTTCAGTTGCAATATACTGACGTAGTACATGAATATGTGAAACAATTTTTGGTGCTGATGTTGGATATCAAGGACATGTTCAAGAAGGATAAATTGTTCTATTTCTTTGAGGGATTGAAGCTATGGGGTCAAGCAGAACTGTAGCGTCAATGTGTGCAAGACCTAGCCTCGGCATAGGCCACTATAGAGCATTGAAAGAATACTCCACTAATGCCCCTAACAAGAAGAAAACTACCACCCACGATGGTGGCAAACAAGCCAAGAGCAATTAGAACAAGGGAAATGATGGTGAGAAGTTTCGTTCTAGCAAGGACTCATGATCGAAGGGCTCCACATCATCGACAATGAGCACCAAGACCATTAAGTGTTTCTTGTGTAGAGGGCCACACAAGGTAGCTAATTTCCCATAGAAGTAGACCCTTAATGCCCTTCAAGAGGCTCCCTCGCAGCACAAGGCATTCAAAGACAAGGGAGAGGGGAAACTTAGGATGGGGCCCATTAACTGTTGTATGCCTTGAAGGGCTAAGTGACTGATAAGAAGGCTCCACCTAGGGGACTCATGTTTGTGGACCTGAAGATCAATGGTAAGGCTACTTGAGCCATGGTTAACATAGGTGCCACCCATAATTTTGTCGCTGAGACAGAGGTGATGCGGCTAGGCTTGGAGTTGGAGAACTTAAGTTGCATCAAGGCCATAAACTCGGCCGCTTAACCTGTGTTGGGAACAACGAAGTCCATCCTCGTGAAATTGGTGACCTGAACAAGGAAGGCCAATTTAATGGCCATCTCATTAACGACTTTCAAGTGATCTTATGGATCGAGTTCTTTAAAGGCAACAAAACTACACTAATTCCGTGTTTGGAGTCACTCTTCATGTTTTAAGAGACTCTGTGCATGATCTCTGCCATTTCCAATAGAGATGGCAACAAGATGATCTCAACCTTGCATCTTAAGAAAGGGTTGAGAAGGGTGGGGGGAGCTTAAATATTTGGCAGCTCTGAAATTAGAAATCAAGGAGCCTGCCTAAGATCTTGTGCTAGAGACGGTATGTAAGGTCCTAAAGGAGCTTGAATGCATGATGCCTGAGGCTCTGAGGAACTCATTAAATGCCTTTCCCCACGACAAGTCATTGATTATCAGATAGAGTTGATCCTTAGGGCCAAGCGGTTTTCTAAAGGCCGCTATAGAATGGCCCTCCAGAGTTGCAAAACTTCGAAAACAACTTGATGTGTTGCTTGAATCTGGGTTTGTGTGACCCTTGAAACCACCATATGGTGCCTTGGTGTTGTTCTGAAAGAGGCATGATGGTAGCCTTCAGATCTGTGTCGATTAAGGTAGCAATTAGAAACACCTACTCCACCCCTTGATTACAGATTTGTTAAACCTGTTTAGAGGAGTTAAATACTTTTCTAAATTGAAACTGAGATCGGGGAACTATCAAGTTCGCATTGCAGAAGGTGATGAGCTGAAGACTACCTGTATCACAAGATATGGCGAGGTGATGCTCTTCAAACTGATAAACACTCCAACAACCTTCTATACACTGATGAATAACATGTTTCATAACTGTCTCAACAAGTTCGTTGTGGTTTATTTAGATGACATTGTGGTCTATAGTCCGATGTTGGAGGACCATGTGGCACACCTACGTACAATCTTTCGATTGTTGTAGAAGGACCACTTGCATGTGAAGAAGGAAAAATGCTCATTTGCTTAAGAAAGCATCGGGTTTTTAGGCTAGATTGTTAGTAAGGTCAGTGCAATCCAAGAGTGAACACCGACCAACATCAGTGAGATGTCCTTCCTGGAACTTGTTAATTACTATTGTAGATTTGTTGAGACGTACTTGGGGAAGGCCACTCCATTGACCGACCTGCTGAAGAAGGATAAACCATGGGTATGGTTGCTAGCGTGCCACCAAGCTTTTAAAGGACTGAAGCTTGCTGTGGAATGTGACCCTGTCTTGGTGCTTCTGAACTTATCCAAGCCATTTAGAGTGTACACTGATGCATTCAACTTTGCTCTTGGGGGCGTGTTGGTTCAAGAAGACCATCCAGTGGCCTTTGAGAGTCATAAGCTCTCAAAGACAGAGATATGGTATTTAGTTTAGAAGAAAAAGTTGTTGGCTGTCTTACATTGCTTATGTGTGTGGAAACATTATCTTCTTGGGTCTAAATTTGTTGTGAAAACTGACAATGTTGCTATGTCTCATTCATGACTCCGAAGAAATTGACTTCTAAGCAGGCACGTTTGCAAGAGTTCTTAGACAGACCCGCAAAGCTGAATTCACGCATCGCGACACTTATGCAAGATGAACCCTAAAGGAGCGCTTCCTAGCCGAAGAGCACTCTACTTGACTGAGTTCGAGATGGACTCAAAATTGATCCCTAGGCTAAGGTGTTGTGGCCTTTGGTCAAAGTGGCAAGACCTGTTGTTTTTGGAGCATGAACGAACTTCTTTACACCAAAGGGTGCCCATTGTACATTCCGTGCTCAGGGGACTTAAGAAGAGAATTGATGAGGGAATGCCACGATACTCTATTAGTGCTGATACCACGCCTTCACGTTGCTTGAGCATATTATTGGCTGCACATGAGAGATGACATGATGGAATACGTCAAGACTTGTCTCCTGTGCTAAGAAAAAGTTGAGAGGGATAAACCCCATGGACTCCTCGAGCCCTTGCCTGCTCAATAGGGTCTTTGGGAGAGTGTCCATGGATTTTATCTTGATTTTACCAAAGTTGGGGGAGTATAGTTTGATTTTGGTAGTGGTTGATCACTTCTTGAAATATGCCACGTTCATCAGGGCTTCAACACACTCTTTAGCGGAAGAGGTAGCCTACTTTTTCGTGAAGCACATCGTCAAATATTAGGGTTTCCCCAAAACATTGTGAGTGTCGAGACCCAAGATTCACTAGGTGATTGTGGACCGAGCTCTTCAAGCTTCTCGGGGCACAATTAAACTTCTCAATGAGTGGCATCCTCAAATTGATGGCTAGATTAAGCGTTTTGATGTGTTACTTTAGGAATACTTGAGGTACTTTGTAAGTACCAACCAAGACAATTGGGTGAATTTGCTAGATGTTGCCTAGTTCTGCTTTAACTTGAAGTAGAGCTTGTCAATAAACAAGTGACCGTTTGAACTTGTGACTGGTTAGCAACCCTCATGCCCCACATGATTGCAATTGGTTATCGAGGGAGTAGCCCTAGAGCTTATCGTTTCACGCAAGATTGACAACAAAGTGCTAATGTCAACCAAGCTTATCTTAAGAAGACCTCGAGGCGAGTGAAGTGGGCTGATTTCAAGCTGAAGCTTGTTAGGTTCAATGTGGGTGATTTAGTGCTTGTGAAATCAAGGATCAACAAGGTGAAAATCCTTTGGCAATTCCATCTAGGACCTGTTTTGCGGTATGAATGGCCTTTTCCAAGAATTGCATGAGTAAGCAAGGTCTCCTACAATGTTAGAGCTCTGGAGGGGTTTTCCGGTCTTTCATGCCATCAACCTAAAGCCGTACCATGCTAATAAGGAAAACCCATCCAGAAGTATCCTTACTCGGCTGACAGCTTGTGGACCTTGTTCCTAAGCAATTCAACAACCACTAGATCAATTCACACATTTGTGTGGATTAATCTAGGTAGCGAAGCTCCTTTTTATTCCCAAATTTAATTTTCAACTAGAGCTCGCCGAGCTGATCGTTTTGAGTACTTGTGGGTCCCAAACAAACATCGGGATCAAAATTTATGGTTGTTTCAAGTTTAGAAGTCCTGACATTGTACTCTTTGGTTCTTTTTTATTTTCTTTAAATTCTACACTTAACCACAGTGATTGTGAGGATTTTTTAAGGCTGGGCCAGGTCACACTACACCATCCATAGGTCATGGGCTCAATCCAATAATATTTTACCTTTAATTTACCTATTAGCATGAATGGACTGAGTTGAGTCTGGAGACATTTTTGTGATGTTTGCTCTCGAATTGCATGTCCCTTGGGTCTTTGATCTTTGCCGGTGTCTTGTGATGTGTTTCTTGAAGTTTGCTCCAGACTAAGACTTACATGTCATACAAGACTTGGACTCACATGACTTACATGATCTAGAGTTACATGTCTTATATGATTTAGAGTATAAACTTTACTGCATGTAACCCCTTTTTGTCATGGAATTGACAACTACAATATTTAATCTAACAATATCCCCTCTTAATGAATTTTCTTTTATCAAAAAAGGAAAAAGATTGCTTAGGGTAGCATACAAGTTATTTTTGAAAAAAAAAAGGGTAGCATATGAGTAAAATACTTTTTTAAATCAGTAAAGAAACTTATTAAGAGAAGAGGAATTAAGAATATTGTTGGAGAGCTCCGCATCAGATATTTCAAGCAAATGATATGAATATGGTGAGGAAGAAAGATGAGCATTTGGCACTATTTCTGTTGGAGCTACCAACAAGACTAGATAGTTACTTAAATCATTGCTTTTTCTTTTGGAACAAGGATTTTTTTTCCCTTTTTGGGATATGCTGTTCTGTATTGATTGTTTCCATTTCCAGCTTATTGCTTCATTTTCATTATCTTATTTATTTATTTATTTTGGGAAATTTAGGTTAAGAAATTTGGAAATCAGAGCCAAATTGACTTAATAGTGGCAGAGGTTGGTGGTGCAATTGAAGTGGCACCTTCTGAGGCACAGATTGAACTGTTTGATGCATTGATTGATGGTTGTAGTGAAGCTGTTAGGGGGAATTTAGCCTCCAAGGTTGGTTTTATGACACTTCCCTCCCATGCACATCATCTACCTGAATAGTTACAGGTTGTTAGTGTGTGGTGTCAATAATAGGTTCATGCATTCCCAGTCTCTTTTAAATTCACATCTCCACATGGTGTTTTCCTTTAGGGAGCTCTGTTAGATTTCTTTGGCGTGCCTGTAAAGGCATATGAGTTACTACATCGTGTACAAGAACTTCAACTCCTTGCAAAACGTATTAGACGATACGAAGATCCCGTTGCACAATTCCGACTGTTGATGAACTTTAGAGGTCCACAGTGGTCTAAAGGTTGTGGCTGGAATCAAGGTAAGAGTTGTTTCTTTTTTCTTTACTTTTTTTTTCTTTTCCTATTATTATTATTATTATTATTGTATTTTTTTATATTTTCTGTTATATGGTTGGATACCTAACATCATTTCCTGTTGGAAATTTCATTAGTTGATGATGCAAGGTTGCTTCTAGGAATACACTACCATGGGTTTGGAAACTGGGAGAAGATAAGGTTAGATCCAACACTTGGTCTTACAAAGAAGATTGCTCCGGTAGAACTTGCAAGTGGTGAAACTTTTCTACCACGCGCACCGAACTTGGACCACCGTGCTTCTTTGCTTTTGCGGAAGGTAGTTTACTATTTATGTTTGCAAAATATATCAAGGTTCTGTTTCAGTATAGTTTCTCTATTTAAAACCAATTTTCTCATCTTTCTATTGTTGACTTGTACAATCTACTTACCTTTGTTCTTCCAAAACCCTTTTGAAGGTTATACTTAATGTTGTCAGTTTTGTTGACTGAATTATTGTCAAGTGTGCTTTTATTGGGTTCACAATTGATGAAGCACTTTTTTGATCTGCTTCATTGGTGTGGAACACGGAAGGCGAAACTTCTGGACAAGCGAAATTTTACAAGGCTCAGTGTGAAAGAACTGCTTTTAGAGCTGCATGCATTATCTCTTCCAACTATTATTTTCTCATAATCTTGTAATAAGATGTGGGGTTCTGCTTCCAGGAGTGGAATGTGGATCAAGTAAAAAACAGGAGAAAAAGGATTGTTGCTGTGCATGTAATGAGGAGACCTTGCATTGTAAAAGAATTCTCTCCCAAGACTTGCATCATGCTTCCTATTTATTTATTTATTTTTGAAGGCACAGAGATCATGGATGAGAAAAGTGATTGCATACATAGTAGGGACAGGGAAAAATTAGTTCTTTGAAAGGAAGCCTGGAGGAGTGTTCCAGTGAAATTTGGTTATGTGATGAGGATTGCAAAAACATTATTCCCACATTTGAATTCATAGACTTTGGACATATTAGTAGGTTGAAGAATAATGCAGCCCATGCCTTGGCAAAGCATAGAGTTAACTCTCAGGAACCTATAAACTGGACACAGAAAATGTCCCCTTGGTTACGGAGGATAGTGCATGATGACTCAAAAGCTTGTATCCAAGATTTAAATAATCAATAAATTTTTTCTTTTACCAAGATATATAGAAGTTGATTCTGTCAGGACATGCCTGTATTTGTTACTTCCTAAACTTTTGATGTATTTCCATTAATAGGGGCAATTATTTTTAAAAGTTTTTCTTTTATGACCAACTTATATGAGTATGACTTTTCCTATTATACAACCATATGTTAGTGTATGTGGTGCGTGGAGTCAGTTCTTCACACCTTAAAGCTGTGCCTGGAAGTGGAACCACCACAAGTATTTATGTTTACATTATAGAAGCAGCCCCCAAATAAGTTCATTATTATTTTCTAATTATTTAGTGGTCAATCAGTAATAATCATATGTTACTATTCATCAGAAAAGATAATAATATGTTACTGATACTGATATGCTGTCTCTACTACTCGTTGCCTTAAGGTAGCTTCTTTTGAGCAAATTTATGAACTTGGTTGCTTCCAATCATGCCAGATGAAGGATACTGTTTATAATTGCTTGTGTGACTTGTTCCTGATCAATTTTGCTCTGATCTGTCATGCTCCAACATTCTATACCAGAAAGAATTATGTTAGGAATGGATTTCTCAGGTAGTGTTTTATTGATAAAAAGCTGTGGCTACACTGCATTCTTAATTAAATATGCATTTCATACATTTGTTTCATGGAAACTACAGATGTCTTTAAGTTTGCTTGATTTGTGCCTGTAAATAGGGGCTTATGAATGCCTTGACAAGGGAAGAAAAAAAGATCAGGAAAATTCTAGACATGTTATATTTTCTTATATTTACTTGAAAACTTATAGATTTACAATGCAATTATGCTTAGTTAACAGTAATTTCTGGCACTATTATCTTTCATGCAACTCTTAATTCCTTTTGGGGATAGAGGGCATAAGAATGTCATGGCTATTGTCGCAATTTCTTAGATCTTTTCGTACATGCTCATTTCTGATATTAGTTGCTCATCTTCCATGCTTCATGTGGTGTGGTCTTATTGTAACGTTGTTGACCACTTAGTTCAGTATGTTATTATATATGCTAGAACTTGGTCCTCCGGTTCTTATTTCTGTGTTGAGCATCTCTGGGTGCCACTCAGTGCCCAGATGGGGGATCATGGACTTAAATAGTCCTACTTGGCGAGCCACGCGAGTATATAGTCGAGTGTATAAGCACCCAAGAATAACTGGAACTCATGCCTAATACTGATTTATAAAACTAGAGAATTTTGTTTGTTCAATGAAGGCCTACATTTTGATGCTTAGTGTGAATAAATCAGTTTTCCTCTTGTAGTGCTCTACCCTGTGATAGGGTAATTTTAAATGTTCAGAGCCTTGAATTGATTTGCAGTGGTAATTGTCTTTGTGGAATTGGTAATTGCGGAGTCTCTCTTACATCTAGCAATGTACTCTTTCATAAGTATATATATATATATATATATATATATATATATATATATATATATTTGATGAATAACAAAGAATATATTAAGAGAAAGAAAAAAAAGAAGGAATATATAAAGAAGCCAAAAGCTACCAAACGCAAGCCAAGGCAACAAACAACCAAAACACAATAAAACACATCACCAATTAGGCAAAATATCCCCATCATAATGGCTATCCCACCCAGCACTCCACTTAGCTAACTTATTGGCTAAAGAGTTCTGGCCTCTAGGAACATGAGTAAGAACCACATTCATCTCCTTGATAAGAGATCTAATTTCCATAATGAAATGATTCATCCTCCATGTCCCACATTTGATCCCCGTACCCCAGGAAATAATTGCCAAGGAATCCCCTTCAACAATGCAATCCCTTGCTTCTTTGAATTTCGCAATCTTTAAGGCTTCCAATAAACCCATGGTCTCCGCTTGAATAGCATCTCAAACCCCTAAAGGGCTTCCTGTAGCTCCAATGATGGCATCTGGAGATCTTTGTTAGCCAGGGGATGAAGTTCTTGTCACAGATATATAGCTCTTGTGGGCAGTAGGATTAGAAAATACGTGCTTGGAGTGTTGGAAGTTTTGTGGCAATATCTTGTGCTAAATTATTTGGGTTATATCTGTATTTTCCTCTTTGTTGCTTTTGTTTTTGCCAATTTATACTTTGGGATCCTTGTCCCAGGACTGACTACTGAGTCACGTTTTATACCAGGAGTTTGCAGCTGTTGGTGGAAAGCATTTAAAAGCTAAAGTGAGTCATAAGGTTTCCAAGTGTGAAGAGGAAGAGATTCTAACAATTTCAAAAACTCGCTTTAAGGGTGTGAAAGTGAAATCAAGTTTTTCAAAACCTAATGTCCAAACAAGTAAAGACACACTTCAAAAACAGCAGAAAATTGAACCTACAGTCAAAGAGGAGGGTGAAATGTCAGATACAGAACTGTATCAGCAGTTCAAGGAAGAGAAATGGAAGGAGTGGTGTGCAGATGTCATGAATGATGAACAAAAGACACTTCACCGTCTTGAGAGGTTGCAGCATACCAGTTTAGATCTTCCAAAGGAAAAGGTTAATCCTAATTTTTAGTCTTAACTTTTCATGTCATTTACTCTTGACTGTAACTTCAAATTTCGTATTCTTCTTCTTTGTCATCATCTTCTCTCTCCTTATTCTTTTCTTTTCTTCAGGTGCTTTCCAAAATAAGGAATTATCTACAACTTCTGGGGAGAAAGATAGACCAAATTGTAAAAGAACACGAGGAATCTTATAAGCAATCTAGTATGTGTTTCTTAATTCTAAATTTTTCATATATTCTTGTTCCTTTCTCTCTGGAAAAGTTGGTAGCTCTAGGCTCTGTTTGATTGCATGGGAAGTTGGAGAAGTGAAGTGAAGTGAAATATGATTTCCCTCAACTTTCCAAAAGGTGTTTGGTTGTCATTGGAAAGTTGAGGGGAAGTTAAATTTTTTGAAAGTTCTCCAAAAAGAAATGCAACAATCCGACCTTTTTTAATGGAATATGTAAGCTCCATTTTTTGGAAAGTTGGAAAGTGGGTAGGAAAACTCATTTTCCATCTCTGAAATTTTCCCCACAAACATGAAGAACGTTGTGCATTTAGGAAAGTTGATTTACTTTTCCACAATTTTCTATTTTCCATGCAATCATAAAATGCTAGGCAACAGAGATTTATCATAACAAAAAATCTTTTTCATTTACAGAGATGACCACGCGATTGTGGAACTTCGTGTCCACCTTTTCAAATTTGCCTGGGAAGAGATTGCATCAAATTTATTCGAAACTTAAACAGGAGCAGCAGGCTGTAGCAGGGGTGGGACCCTCTCACAACGCTTCTGCACCAATCTTCATGGACAGGGATAGTGATCCAAGTCAGTGCCCTCCATTCTCTAACTCTATTAAGAAGTCAAGAGGGTACCAGAAGTTTACAGCTCGCCAACCATCAGCAGCATTTCACAAAGATCAGGAAACAGGGAAGGCGGAAGCATGGAAACGGAGAAGAAGAGCTGACACGGATGGTAAGTCCCAAGTCCAGTCTTCATATCAAACACCTCTGGGCAATGGTAGCTGGTTACATGAACCAAATTTTCCAGGGATTCTTGGGCAGAGCCCAGCAGACAGTAGTTACTTTGGTGATGAGAGGCCTAAAAGAACACGTCAGACTCATTTTCCTCTTGGAAAATGTCACCCATCGGATATCAAATAATCTTTCTACATTTTATAAAATGAGAATCACAGGAGAGGTGAAGCCAATTGGCTCTCTCCCATCAGTCAATTGCGTTTAATCGGGAAATTTTGTTTTGGGAATAAAAGTTTTACTAATTCCATTGTCGGATTTTGTAGTAGACCCGTGGAGACGTTCCACTTTATTTTTGTCGCTGATCTGAAAATGTTGTCCAGTAGATAGGAATTGCATTGGTCACAAAAGATGGCCAAGTTAAAAGAGTTGAGATATTGTAATGTGGGGGGAAATTTCGGAGTGAGGCAGTGATTCTTTTCACAAACACTGGTTAGTTCTTTGGTCACATATATAGTGATGTAGTGCCAACGGATTTAAGTACCAAAAAAAGAAAAGAAAAAAGGTGCCAAAGGATTACTTGTCACACAATGGAGTTTCTGTATTATGCTACAGGTACTGCCCGTCTAGCTCATGATATGGAGTTTATGTATTATTTCAGTTCTGAACCTCTTTTTTTCTTCAATGCAGACTGTCAGGTCTGCTAGTGCCATCTGGTAGAACAAAATTTTTTTTTTTTTCGAAATTCTAGTTTTGTTTAACAAATAAATGTTCTGTCCAGGATCTGGTGTTGAGGACACCTGTTCCCAGGGGTTAGATAAAATTTCAAATTCCTGCCCATTTTATTCCATATGATGTCCCCTGGTGGCCTGTACAATATATTCTGGACAGGACATTTGCTCCCTTTATGTAATTCTATTACTTAGATTTTTCTGTACGGCATTTGTCATTTTATGTTCTTTTCCTGCAAAATTTAATGCTCAATTAATTACGGCACATGATGTTTCTGGTTAATTCTAAGGATGTCAGAAAGCTGAGCTGAGTCTCGTCACACAAGGATCAGGCCAACTTCAGACTGCTCAATTAAGAGCTCGGCATGGTTTGTGAAACTCAAGCTTACTACTTCATCGTTTAATCTTAAAAGCCCAATAGCCAGGAGTGAAACCTGCTCATAAATGCTCAGGATTTGGTGTGGCCCCTTAAAGAATGCCTAAGGGTGACCCACATGCAAGGGTGGACACATGGCACCAAAAAGTGAAAATCAACCCCAAAGAAAAGTGTAAATAACTTTTTAGATGCCATCTGTCTGCCCCTGCATGCAGGTGGACCTTAAGCAATTGTTAAGGGGCACACCAACTCCGTGCCAGTTCAAAAAAGCTAGAGATATAGCTGGTTCAAATAGGCTCAACGGTCCATAATATAACAAATTTTATATGTACATATATTTTATAAATAATTTTATAAATATGTAATGTGTAAATATACATTTATAGTGTGTGTGTGTGTGTGTGTGTGTGCATACACAGCCCTGAAAGAGCTGAACCTAGTGTAATTTAGCTTAGGTTCATTTAGCTAAAAGGGTTCAATTGAAGGCCCATTGGGCCCCAAACTGAGCCTAGTTTGCTCCGTTCATTCCCTTCCCCCTATCCATCGAAACATGGAGTGTTGGGTCAAGTCTGTCTGGCTATCAGTTGGTCATTTTGTTGTGGTTTCTCCATAAATTTTCTATTCTTTCATTGTTTTTCTCGTTATTGGAATGTCAAACTATATTCCTTGAGAAATTATCAGTGCAATTGCCTAGGGGTCTGATGAATGTGAGGATCATTCAACATATTATATGGTCCTAGATAGAATGGAGTGGCTAACATTGTTCATGTTAACCGACAGGAAATAGCTTGAATAAGGCTTGGCAATGATGATGATGATAATTGGGTTAGGTTGTGATTTCATTCAAGCTTTGTTTCTCAGCTGTCCCACATTTTGGCAGCAAAGATGCCTTTTACTGTTCGAACGGGAGGGATACGGAAAAAGTGAAAATACTCAGTAATCATACCCTTAGACGGTTTTAATACTTCGTGTGAGCTTTAGATATTTCCACTTTTATGGCTCATTCAGTTGTTTATGGTATCTGTGAATGTTTTACCTTTTCAGCCTGGTTGAATTTTCGAGATGATATAAGAAAACTAACTATATGGTCCTTAAATGATATACTTGTTGATTTTCAGTGGAATGGAAAGTGAATATCACAAGGAAGATGAGTAGTCACGCTACACGGTTCAATCATGGTGCTTGGTTGATTGCAGTGTTGAATCAATCTCGGTGCACGGTGGATCGGATTGTTGTATTACTTGCAGTACAGGATGGCTCGCGGTACATGATCGCAGAACTTAATCACTCGCAATTAATAGTTGATCACGATGCTTGATCACACGTGGTGTACTATTCATCATGGTACTTGATCAATCGCAGTACAACTGTTTAATCGCAAAAACATCTCACAAAATTTCTTGTCTTCTTCAACCTTAGTATTATGTTTAACCGATTCATCCAAGACAAAGAAGGTGTTGTTATCATATTTCTTGAAGATAGTCGAGGCCTCCCAATGATTGTGCAAGGAATTGCGGCCAAGCTACCTCTGGGATATGATCTTGCTCAAGTAGAACCCTTGTCTCTCAATAGAATTGCACTCTCCGACAGAGATTAATGAACCCCGCCATTATTTAAAGCCCGGGTCTGTCCAAGCGAGTTTTAATGAACTTTTAGATTCTATTAAAATTTGGACAACAAATAACAACTTTGTGAAGGAAGTTTCAACAAAGTATTTCTCTTAAGAGACCGGTGTTTCTCACATAAAGATTTCCAAGCCTTAAGAGAATGCTACTCGTTGAACAAGGAAACTTCTTTCAATGGAGAATGCTGGTCCAAGAGAGCAATGAATTGAGAACTCAAGTTGTACTCTTGTCTAGGAAGAGAAAGCAGAGTTCTTGAATCATAAGAGGTGATGAAGAGACTGAGAGTGGGAGAGGAGGAGGAGTTGATGGATACACATGGATGGGGGAGCTGAGTTGCTCTCTTTCTCTAGCAATCACCTGAACTAGCTCGGTTCTTTCTTCTTCTCCTCAGAGAACTCCCTGGTTATTTCCTCTCTCTTCCCTCTAAAGACTTCACTATATTTTTCTAAGCAATACGTTCCCCCAACTCTCTAGCTTGCACCCATTTAACTAAGGCATGAAGAGAGAGGGCCACACTTTAGTCACCATACACGATGAGGCTCAATCGCAAAAGGAAGGGATCTCAGTCCCCATACAAGATCCTCTCACTTGGTCAACACACCCGATGTCGCCGTCAGGGTCTAGCACTTGGCAACACAAGCGCATCAGACGGACTGAAGCTTACAAAGACCAAATTTGCCATTTTAGGAGGTTTTGTAGGTCTCAAGGTATTGGGGTAAGTATTAATGCAAAACGTTGTAAGGGAGATGACAGGATTAGGTATCCCAAGGTTTTTCATGAAATTGGCAACATGCAAGTGGTTTGGATGGTGTTTGCAAAGGCTCTATCTTCCATTTTAGAAAATAGGGCAATCGTAGATTCTTAAACCATTCAAAATATTTCAACAATCCCTCACTTATTTTAAATAATTATTTAGTGGTGTATAATGAGCTTTAAGTGAGGTCCTCACGTTTGAGTAATGGAGGTAACAACCTTGAACCCTTAATGTAAACATGATTTAGCATATTTAAATTCACATTAGTGGATAAATCTTTGAACTGAGTTTTTTAACATCCAAAACTTGTCACGGACACATTCCTTTCAACAAGGCTTTACTCATTCTCATAATTATATTAGCATTTAATGGTCTTTGCTATACCCCGGTTTATTGAAGTGCTCTAGAGACAACTTGGATCTCATAAGAAGTGACAAACTTCCACACTCAGATAGGTGAGCCTTCTAACAAGAGCTTATGCAAGTAAACCAGGGTCTGTTGATCAATAATGGGAGCTTGGTTGACATACTATACTTATCAGTGTTTGAATAGATAGGAACTAGAAAGGATAAGCTGCAACTAGTAAAGTCACCTTTGGTCGGCTTTATGGGAGACAGACTGTTTTCCCTCTGGTTGATCCCTCTCCTAGTCATAGCAAGGGTTGAACCCTAGCAAATAACTAAGGTAATTGACTTCTTGATTATGGATTGTACTTCAACATACAATTCCATCCTAGGTTGACCTTCCCTCAAGGGCTATCATGTCTACATATCACCTACTGATACACTTCCTAATGAAGCATAGTATTGGCGAGGTGAGAGGAGATCAGGCTTTAGTCTGAGAATGCTTTATGGCTTCTTTACGTGATGATCGGTTAAGGGAAACCCTTAACATTAAGGAATTGAAGTTAAAAGGAGAAGAAGAATAAAGACTAAAGGGGGGATAGTGGAAGAGTTGTTGGAGGTCAATATTAATGAAGCACAATTAGAAAGAACTATACAAGTGGGTTATTAGCTCTCCCTTGAACTTTGAGGCTAACTATAGACTTTCTTAAATCGGAATAGAGATATCTTCCCCTAGACGCATGGGGATATGTTTGAGATTATGGTACATAGGCTGAATGTTAACCCAACAACATGACCTTTGCAACAAAAGAAGAGAAGGTTCACCTTAGAAAGTAATTGGGCTATAGCTAAGGAGGTCAACAAGATCTTGCAAGTTCGGTTCATTCGAGAAGTATACTACCATAAATGGTTGGAAAATATCATGCTAGTAAAAAAGGTGAATATGAAATGGATGATGTGTGTAGACTTTACAGATCTCAATAAGGCCCTCCCGAAAGATAGTTTTCCTTTGCCTCAAATAGATGCTCTGGTAGATTCCATACCCAGATATGAACTCCTTAGCTTCATGGATTCCTTTTCTAGGTATAACCAAATCAGGATGTACGAGCCTGATTAAGAGAAAATAGCATTCACCACTGACAGAGGGTTATATAGCTATAAGATAATGCCATTTAGACTAAAAAATATAGGCACAACCTATCAAAGGATAGTGAATGCCATGTTTAAGGAATAAATTGGAAGAAACTGTTAAGTCCATGTATTGTCAATGTCCATGTAAAAAACAAAGTGTGTACATGTAGTGGTCATGTTGTATAGGACTTTTATATGTAACTTATGTATTCATGTAAGTCCAAGAAAAGAGTCTGGGAAAGTTCCAAGAATACGAAATCAAAGCCGGAATGACCATGTCAAAGAGACTTAACCATCATTAGAAGAATCCAAGTCTCAAGTGCAAGCTACCTCAAGGAAGCCAACACATCAGTTTCCAGGCACAAAAAGGTAAATCAGGTATATGATACCAATGGTATGTGTGAGTGTGCTTACGAAACCCCGAGACCATGGTTGACCCTAGGAATCACTTAAAAGACTTAATTAGGGTCTAATTGAAATGCACAAAGAGTCCAATGTTCAAAAGAATGAAAATGCCTCATTGGGAAAAAAGTGTCTATGTTGACTAGTGTTGTCTAGATCAGTAAATTTTGAGGCAACTTCCAAGGACACCTTAGATCATCTCAATATAAATTATACTACAATCCATACATTTATGGAAATACCTATAAGTCTACTTTCTAACAAAAAAATGGCAAAAGATTACGATTTTTCTAGAGAAAGTTATGACGGTTTTATCGAGAGGTGTCTATGTTGAAAACCTGGGAGCACGGTTGCCCGCGAGTAGTGGTGGTCGACTGCCGAGGGGTATCGGGGTCAACCGAGGTTCATGGTGGTCGACCATGGTCCCAACGGTCAGATTTCTTAACATTATTTTTTAGTCGTTGAGGGCTTAGGAAGGCCATGGGTCACCTATAAAGGCCGTAGACATGTCCCAAATGATCAAAAAACTTCTCCTACACATCTTAAAACATTCTTGAGCATTCATTGGGTGAAAATCATTTGAAAAACCTCTACGTGAGGTGTTGTTGAGCAAAACAGGTAAATCTACCTAAAGAGAGGTGAAAGCAAGTCTTAGGGAGCTAAGGATTGGTAAATCCATCATCCAAGACTTGGAGGAGAAGAAGCCATTGAAGCTATCAAGGAGCTTGTGAGAGCTTGAACCCAACTTGGGAAAACAAATCAAGAAAGCTCTCTTCAACCCAATGCGAAGACCATAGTCATATTTGCCTATTGAGAGGCTGAGCACCACTACCATCATTCTCATTTTCATCATTTGAGTACGTCCATCAGAGCCACTAGACGTGGAAGATTTCATCAGAGACCAAAAGCTAGATTAGGAGTTCACCGGAGGCACTGAACTCGTGTGCACTTGCCAGATACACCAAGTGCAAAGTCATTTCTATCGAAGACACTAGAGGTAAGGTCTTATAGATGTACCTTGTAATAGTTAGGTTTAACTATTACTAAAATCAACACGCCCCCGAAGTGGGCATTGTAAAGTGGACGTAGGCCGGTGTGCCAAACCACTATAAACACTTGCGTCTTTGTGGTTGCATGCTTTGATTCTTTGTGTGCTTATGGTTTTGTATTCATCATCTCATCAAGCACAAGCATTGTGATTAATAGAATAAATTAACCACACCACACATTGAGCACATCTAGTTGAACTTGCAATTATGCAAACATATCTAACTAGACACAAACTATTAATTGATCACCTTATTCATCTTGCTTAAATACAATGATCAAAATTGTGTACTCCTCTAGACTTGATAGTTATATCTTCTCCACTCATTGTAATCAAACATTATTGATCAATATTATTGTTGCAATTCATTAGTAACTCTAACTAAGGTTCATATAAAGGGATTAATTAAGCAACCTTAGGGAACTTATCAACCCTACTCCCGCTCTGCTACAGGTAACACTATAGTGCATGACGGAGCCTCATGGTCTATGATAAGCTCATAGAAAAGTTGATTTACTCATTAAAAGAATTTCACTGCACATTTAGATAAAATTAAGTAAATCATAAGAGGTTGAATAGAATTTTAAAAAGGAACTGAAAAATTGTAGTTATCCTATTCACCCCCCCTCTATGAATTTCAATTGGTATCAGAGCAAGGTTGCTCTAAAAGGGCTTAACATCCCGAATTATATCCTTATTATTGATCCTAGATGGGTAAGGAAAAGAGTTGGTAAATCTCTACTCCTCCCTATTTCAATGGGACAGACTATGGCTATTGGAAAACATGTATGACCATATTCTTAAATGCTATGGACTATACAGTTTAGAATTTTGT
>JAOXJP010000016.1:4825026-4842584 GCA_025762735.1 Platanus orientalis
CAACCTGACGCCACCCTCCTCCTTTATCCGGGCTTGGGACCAGCAATGTCTGAAGATACAAACATTGGCGGAGTTATGCACATAATAAAAGTGTCATCTGCAAATTGTATATGAGACATCACGATTCCATTAGATCCCACCACAATTCCTTCCAACATTCCACCTGGGAAAGCTTTGGATAACATGGCTCTAAATGCCTATATTATGTAAATGTTTTGTGTTGGTGTAGGTCGACATGGACATCTATAGGGAGACATTTAAGACATTTCCAGACATGTGAAACCATTGTTCCAGCGGCGGTATGCTGGTTTCTTTGGCTGGAACGAAACAACAGGGTTTCAAGGACTATGCGGAGCTGGCCTACAAGGTCTATAGAAGAGCGGGGGAGGAAAGTAGTATTTTGGGCTTTGAGATGTAAAGGGTGTGGTGATATGGGGAACGGAAGGCTGTCTAGGGAGTGGAATGATATAATTGGGTGTGAGTCTTAGCCTGGCCCTGGGAAGTTTACTTGTTTGCTTTGTTGTTCTTGTATATAGTTTTTCTGTTTTTTGGAGACTCTTGGTTCCCTTAATAAAATTTTATTTTGCTCATAAAGAAAAAGATGTTATATTTATATTTTGTACTTTGTTGCTTTTGTCTTGCCTAAAATCAATAATGTGTAAATTCAACCCATGTGCCTGAACTGACTATTGAGTCACTTGTTATACCAGGAATTTGCAGCTGTTGGTGCAAAGAGTTTAAAAGCTAAAGTAGGTCGTACAGCTTCCAAGAATGAAGGTGAAAATATCTCGAAAATATCAAAAATTCACTTTAAAGACATGAAGGGGAAATCTAGTTCTTCTAAATCTAACGTTCGACCAAACAAAGACACACTTCAGAAACTTCAGAGAGTAGAACCTGTTGTTAAAGAGGATGGCGAAATGTCCGATACAGAACTGTATCAGCAGTTCAAGGAAGAAAAATGGATGGAATGGTGTGAAGATGTCATGGCTAATGAGCAGAAAACACTGCATCGTCTGAGGAAGTTGCAGTATACCAGTTCAGATCTTCCGAAGGAAAAGGTTAATCCTAGTTCTTGGTCTTCCAACTTGTCCTGTCAGTTCTCTTTACTGTATGCTTGCATGATATAAACTTGAATGATTCTTCTTCATCATCATTTTTTATTTTTTTCTTTCTTTACCCTTCAGGTGCTTTCCAAAATTAGGAACTATCTACAACTTCTTGGAAGAAAGATAGACCAAATTGTACAGGAACATGAGGAATCATATAAGCAATCTAGTACGTGTTTCTTAATTCTCAAATTCTGTTACTCTTTTGTAATCAACATTTATTTTGAGATCCACCCAATTTGTTTGTTTATCTTGTTCCCACTATTTTATTATACTGTGGATTGAGTTCAAAATTTCGTCTCTGAAATCCATATATTGAGTTCCTTTCTTCCTGGAAAAATTTATTTATTCTTCGGCTGTGTCCAAATGCAAGACAGCAGAGTTTTATTTGTACAAAACTCGTTTTGCAGGGATGACTACACGATTGTGGAACTATGTCTCCACTTTTTCAAATTTGTCTGGGGGGAAACTGCTTCAGACTTATTCGAAACTTAAACAGGAGCAGCAGGCTGTTGCAGGAGTAGGACCCTCCCACCTCAATGGTTCTGCTTCTGGCCCCATGGACAGAGATAGTGATCCTAGTCAGTGCCCTCCATTCACTCGCAGTACTGAGAAGTCAAAAGGGTACCGAAAATTTACAGCCCAGCAACCCTTGGCAGCATTTCACACAGATCAGGAAACAGGAAAGGCAGAAGCATGGAAAAGGAGAAGAAGAGCCAATATGAATAGTCAGTCCCAAGTTCAGTCTTCATATCATCAACATTTGGGCAATGGCAACTGGTTACATGACACAAATTCTTCAGGGATTCTTGGGCAGGGCCCTTCGGACAAAAAGTGCTTTGGAAGTGAGAGGCCGAATAGAATGCGTCAGATCCATTTTCCTTCTGGACAAGGTCGCCCGTCGGATGTCAAATAGTCTTTCCACATTCGATATGTTGAGAACCAGAGAGGTGAAGCCAATTGGCTTTCTCCAATTCAGCCATTAATTGCATTTAATTGGAATTGTTTTCACCGATGGGAATAAAGGTTTGCAGATTCTGCTGTGGAATTTTGTGTCTGATCTGAAGCTGTTATGCAGTAGATGGGAGCCGCATTGGTCAGTTACAAAATCCCAGTGGAAAAAGGCCAAGATCCTGTAATATACGTGGGAAATTACTGAAGGAGCAGGAGCAATAGATTCGGTCAGATACATAGTGATGAAGTGCCAAAGGATTTACTTCACACTGTTAAAATACAACTATACAGAGACAGAAACATGATACATGTACTGTGCCTTGGAACTCCAGTTCTAAATATGCGGCTTCTGCTTTTAATTTTAAATTTTGTTTTCCTTTCTTGCAGACTGCCAGTTTCTCTCAACTTACATGCTGATATATAATTTTTTTTTTAGCTTTATAGATGTATCATTATAATTTGCAAGTAGCATGTCTTTTATCATGTTCTTTTTTAAATTTTGTAACTGAATCTTAGAAATTCTGATTCAACGGCCCCCTTTGGGATTGAGTTCTGCTGATGCCACTTGGTCGAATAAATCTATCTTTTTCCTTGGTTATTATTATTTTTACTTTAAAGAATTAGTATATTTTTTCGTTATGGGTACCGGTAGCTTGATGATCTTGTTTTTTCCCCAAATTAGTCTAATACCCTATCAAGTACAGCACTACAAGATGGATTTCTGAGGTGCTGGTGGTTAATTCGTCCCTCGTGTGCATCCACAAATTAAGAAAAAAAGAAAAAGGTTTGGGGTTTAGACTGTCCCACACTATTTCCATTGTTGATTAGGTAGCAATTTCCAGGAATTTTTCATCTCTTTCATTGTTCATCTCATTCTTTCTTTTGTTAAGTGGAAAACTACAATCATGGGGAAGCAAGGAGTCTATTGCGTTGGGAAAACAATCGACACAGACAATCATTCTCCTTTATTATAAGCTACGGTCCCGGACAAGAGTATGTGTTGACCTTGTGTGTGTGTTTATGTCAATGGAATTACCAAGGATAGGAGTTTTGGAGAAATTTGATGACACTTGGGAGATGGTACTATTAAATTCTAGAAAGGCTCATAATCTTTTTAGTTTTGGGTAAGTACTTGTTCTTATGTCTCGATGTGAACATATATTAACATCAATTATGGAATTCTCACCACATTATGGGGTTGTTTATATCAGTTGGAATTACAAAACAAGTAAGTTCTATTCCGTTATTATGTCATGGATAAGAAAGGCGCCTTCTTGGTAAAGATGGCTTACCATCTTATGGGGTCCTCTCCCCTTTCCCATTCAAGAGGATCCTCCCATCCTAGCTTCCCATGAAATAGAATTTGGAGCTTACAAATTTCTCCTAAAATCAAACCCTTTTTTTTTTCGGAGGGCATGCAAGGATGCTTCCCAACAAAAGAAAGCGTTCACTTCTCAAAAGAAAAATAAGTCTTTCCCCATGATGCATTCTCTGCAAAAGTTCCTATGTATCATCCTTCGACTGGCTTGTTTTCTCCCCGGAAGTCTTGCATCTTCTTTTATCTTTAAGAACAGCATGGATGAGAAGTAAAACTTTTAAATATTACCATCTAACAAGGTACGAAGGAATAGAGCTAATTAGATCTCTTTTTTAGACTCGATAGACATTACTTTTAAGTAATAAATTTTGAGACAAAAAATGGAATTTGCAGATACACACCTAGGCAGGTCTAGGTCTGTCTTGATTTTTTTTTTCAAAAGATGAACTTCCCTATTTTAGCCACTAGGAGGAATGATGTGGCAGATTAAAGTCCCACTAGATAAGGGAACCCTCTATACTGGATGTATGAGAATGCCCTGGTTCCCAACAGCTCTCTAGCCACCCATATTCACAAGGAATGCTAGCCATGAACAATTTCAAAATTTTTATTAAAAAATGCCAACAAATTAAAGTAAATAAAAAGAGACTTTCTTTTACCACCCGACAAAAGCTATTGGGATGAAATTTGCCAAATGAAAATAGAAAAATGTAGAAAGTTGTGTCCACATTGTTTGCTAGACAACTCAACTAGCTTTTCCGTGCCCAAAAATTAAATGTATTTAATATATGGGTATACCATATAAATTGGCCAAGAGACTCAGAACAGAAAAGACTAAAATCAGCCATGCCCTGTAAATTATCAGCCTAGTGAGGCCAAATAACAGGTTGAGCCGACTTGGTCATACTGTCCAATGCCACCATTTTGTTCTGAGTATGTATGTGAGTCCAACACAACTGGCCCAGAAATTTAGCCAAATAATTGGAGCAGACTACACCACCAACTAAAAATTCATCTAATGAAAGAACCTCAGTAATCACAGAACACGTACTATGCCCCAACTTCACCCAGTCTACAAGGGGAGAAGTGGGATCAATGCATCCAAAGGGATGGGTGGGTTGACAAGGATGAAATAAAGCTTCTGACTGTTGGCAGCAACAGCCTGATTTATTTGAGAGCTATTCCTTTTTCCACCACGATGTCACCCCGCACATGGCACAAGAGGATCGCTGCCCGCTTCTTTGCCGTAGGAAATCCGTTTTGCTTATGGAAGAGGCAGTGCCACAACCACGAGGGAAAGGGAACATAGACCCACTCGGTTTGAATCACTCGAGTCTAACTGGAGAAATATCCTACCATTACCCATCAACACATGACATGATAGGTTAAAGCAACCACACAATATTTAAATGGAGAATGATTGTCTGTGTTGACACAGGCCTATGTAGGCATGCCATTGATTGACACAGGATGTGTTTTTGAATTTGGTCTCCTTTTTTACACCTAACACTTTTGAACCCCAAATACAACATATGTCAGATTATAAATTTACCATAAACACTGGAAACTTTGTCAATACCCTTTCTCAGGCATCGTGATGCATATTTGGTATTGGCCTGTAGACTAGAGGTGATTTGATCCCCAACAATCCTCTATTTCATCTTACACCCAATTACAAAGAGCCACACTTTTTTGCAAGAGCTGTAGTCTCTTTCTTTCTATTTTTTTTTTTGGGTAAAAATAAATATGTATTACTCTTCAAGGTTCATACATTTTGGGATTTCTTTGTCTATAACACTTTGTATTTCGTTTGGGATAATACCCAGTGCTATATTTAGATTATCCTTTTCAAATATACTTTTGGCCACCAAATGTGTCACATTTCTACTTCTACAAGCATGTTGAATTATAAGACTTTTAAAATTTTTTTGGAGCACTTTGCTTTCAGCAATGCAATTACTTATTTCATTCAGAACTTCTTCCAAAGGGTTCTTTAATGCTTCAATGTCTATCTCTGTGTTGCCTTCTACAATGACCTTCAGTAGCTGTAATCTCTTTCCAAGAGCAACATTTTCCCCACTTGAATTTCCACTTCTTTAGAAATGCCCTGCATGTAATACCTAGAATGCATAGAACTAGGCCTACATAACGATTTTTACAAATCCTTAAATTAGCTAATCACAAGATTCTGGTCCAACTTTGGAAATCTAAACCATGTTTATTTTGTTATCATCTTGCCAGAATCAATCAAATTTGGCCTATTTGTCAACACTTTTGGCACATACGCTCAGGTGAGGCCTCCCTGATTATACTACATAATAGATTATATCCATAACATAAAAATATGGAAACAGATTTGGTGAGTCAAATCCTTATTTTCCAAAGAAAATCCTATTTATAACATCAACCGGCAAGGCATATGCAGGATCTATGGCTTTTACTCCTGGATACTCAAGAAGTGAAAGTCCTGCATTAACAGTAAAAGGAAAACAAGATATTAGACATCTAAAAGAGTGTATAGACTAAATATCGAGATTTTGCATTGCGAAGAACTGAAGAATGATACTGTCAAGATGGGATGATGCAAAGAAGTTTGTGCAGTCAGCTTTGCAATTGTTTACAGAACATGTCCAGGTGTCTGAATCCACTATGCAATGGGTCCCCAAGGAGATCTCATGGGCCAAAACATTCACAATTGGATGATTGCAAAATCATCTTGTACAATGCTCCACAGAAATTGAGAGCCGACATATCAGATAATTATGGTCATTCATAATCATAACAATCCTTGACCTTGAAGGTTGAGTGATGGGTCCAATACCCCTGGACGTATTTCACAGGTCACAGTTCACTATCTGACATGAGCATTCCTCATACTTAATTAAAAATAATAAAGAAGAAGAAGCTGATATGTAGAAAAGAAAAAGCACAAATCCAACATTTGATACCAGCAACTCCAAAATATGTATGAAACACATCAACAGCATCATCTGGTCTATCTGAAATTCCTCCATTTTCCCTGTCCTGCATTTTCAACAAATTAACATGAACAACTCAGTGCACAGAATGGCTGCTGCTTGGAACTAGAAACTCAAGAAAGGTACCACAGAAGTTAATCCAGAATTTCCAACAGATAACTATAAGAAGAAGGAAATGCATTATTGAGTTCAGCATAACCTGACAATCCAATATGAATCTTGCAAGCTTTTCCTTGTCTATCCAATGAACTCTGTCAATCATGATCAGACTGGAAAGAACCCACCAAGAGTAACAGACCTGAAGCAATGCAAACGGATCACCCATGAGAAGATGATACATAACATTTCTTTAAGAAAAGCTCACATTCAAGAAGACCCACATCAGGAAATTTCTCAGGTCGCCCATTTAGACCTCCAGAT
Source organism: Platanus orientalis (assembly GCA_025762735.1). Classification (NCBI taxonomy): domain Eukaryota; kingdom Viridiplantae; phylum Streptophyta; class Magnoliopsida; order Proteales; family Platanaceae; genus Platanus; species Platanus orientalis. Next base: position 4,831,806 of record JAOXJP010000016.1, read on the forward strand.
TTAACTTGTCGCTCACATAACCACCACCCAAGAAGGTCTTTGTCGATGTGGTGTAGAGATCCCGTTATGGCTAGGGCACCCACACAGCAGAAGACTACAATAAAAAAAGCCATATCCAAAAGTAATTGAGTTTTGAACCTAACTAGGATCACCCACTGGGGAACAGACACAGTGTTGCATATGAACATTGATCAAGCCGATTGTGTATACACTGAAATATATACAGATACAGGAAGTTCCATAATTGTCAACATGAGCACATTTCAAATTTGTCTCATTGTTTAGTTATACGTTATGTAGTGCCAATAGTCAATACAGTAATTTGGAAAAATCAGTGTTAACTGATTTTTTTTTTCTTTTTTCTTAATTCTTTTTTTAATTCTTATTGAAAAGAAATAAAAAAAGAAAAAGACACATAATAACAGTATTATAGAACAATCATCAATAAGGAATGCAAATACAAAGCCTAATCCAGACAAAAGGAAGGTATAAGCATGCCATTGTTGATGCGGATAGCACTGTCAATGGTCGAATATGAATCGGATATTGGCATATCCGTATTTGTATTTGTTTATTAATCGAATATTGGATTGAATTCGAATATTTTGTGGATATTTACAAAAACAGTTAGGACCTGGGAATTATAGAAATAGAAGACGATTGATAGATCAACGAGAGAATGTGAACTGGCTACTGGGAGCTTTCTTTCATTCAAATTGGGAATGGGAGATGAGAAATGGGTTAAGGTTTTAGTATTCATATGTTGTATTCTACATAACATGTCCTACAACATTATAATATAAATATTAATTTCAACCGATTTGAATATTACATCGAATAAAAGAATCGGATATAGATGCATTCGAATTGAATATTAGTGGATCGAATACGAAACAAATACGGATAATAATCGGATAGTTGATAGCCCTAGATGCGAACAACGAAAAGAGGCACTTGTACGTTCCACCGCATAAGAGAGACAGGTTCAAGTTAATGTTTGATGTGGGTTGAATTAAGGTCCTGTAAGGGATGGGATAATTTTGTAATAAGGCCATTTGGCCAAGGGTAGTTTAGGTTTTTTCAATGCATGGGTCTTAATGAAATAAGGCTAAAAAGCTAGCGTAAATAGAGAAATTTATTAGTTGGTCATCCCTAGCTATTTTTGGCTTTTAATGGGTTGCCAAGTCAACACATGGGCCCTACAAAGCAAGCTGATCAACAGCCCCTATATGACCTAGTTTTAGTAGTTTAAATTTTAGTCAATTTACGTTTTAGAAGAGTCCTAGTTCTCAAGAGCCAAATCTTAGGTTTCAATAGTTTCTGATTTTGTTTTACAATTTCTTTTGAGTTGTAAGCCTATAAAAGGCACCCCCAATGATTTTCACATTGAATAAAGAATTTGATTTTAGAGTGTTGCTCTTGTGGTTGTGGTCTCTTCCCCCTTTCGAGGGTAGCAGCTGTAAGGCTCCCCTCTCCTTTTCCCACTCTCTTCTAACTTCATCTTCTTCTCTTCTTGTCTCTCTTCTTTCTTATTCTCTATTCTTCTTCTTATCCCTCTACTAATTCTCCATTCTTTCTTTTCATCTTCTATTCATACCCTGCTGCAACATCATCTTTATTGAAGAATGGAATGTGTATTGCTGTTTTGAGAATCTGAAGTGCAGAATATAGCCACGGTTGGAGATTTCTAGTCCATTCAATAAACCCAATTGCCTACATTAGTCAGTGGTAATTGTTCTTTATTTGATCAGTCTTTGTTCTTAAATCTGACCTTCACTTGATTCTATAAGCTCCTTTAAGACCTTCCCTATTAATCTCTGTGTTTGCTTCTCCATCCTTGAGTCCCATTAGATAGATTTTAATAAAGAATCCTAGACTACATTATCAGTCCAAATCGTCCCTATTTCCCCTATTTTCTCTCACTTCTTTACAGGGTTTCTATGCCTAATATATCCCCTTTCTAACCCCTTAATCCCCACTTGAATCTCTTCTATTTTCATCAAGTTCTAGGCAAAGATTCCCTGCTGGTTTTGTGAAACCTCCATCAAAGAAACCCTAAAGTTCTGAAATTTTATAATTTGATAAATCAATTCTTATCAGAAACATGTGAAAATTTAAACATAGATTCACAATAGAGATCAGAATCACCCTGGAAAATTTCAGTTTATGACGCATGACCAGGGGTTCTGGTTGGTTATTCACGCTCTGTCCTGAAATTCCAGATTTACCCACAGTGGGTTCTTTCCTTCCTTTTCCCCTTCTTTTGCTTCTTTAATTACTTATAATCATTCTCTTAATATTTGTTTGTTGATTTCTTAAAGTTTGTGATAACTTGGATGTGCACAATTCCATTCTTGGTTATTTTAATTTTGTTCTTGCTTCCGCTACATTAATTGGTGTTTCTTTTAAGACTCTTGGCATTATCCTGCATCAATTTTAGTATTAGAGTCAAGTTGCAGTAAATCCTTATCTAACTGTAGTCCTGGGAAACCCTAAACAGTTTTACAGCTGGTCATATCTAGCTATGATCCATGGAGCATTTTAGAGTTATACACCACGATCATTTAACCTCCAAAGATATGAGCAAGGATTGAAGGGTAAATTATAGAATCACATCAAGTACGAGCTTGCTGAAATGGAAGCGGAAATATCATACATGGAAAGATCATATTTCAGTTAAGACCAGCTGGCTCTATTTGATCCTCTACCATAGGCGTGATCTCCTTCAACAAAGGCTATGTGATTTTGATATGCTTACGTCAGAAGTGAGAATTTTTATATATAATGAGATTATGTCTTTAAAAAGGAAGCTGACCGAGTTAGATGAGAACCCGAAGATAAGATCCAAAGTTTACATTACCCAGACTCCCATCAACATTGAGCAGAACGGCAACCTGAGTGTCTCTCAATCAGCCTTTATGCCCAAGATTAGACTCAAGAGAAAAACATTACCAAAATGCTAGGAAATTCCAGTTCGAGCCAAGGCCAAGAAGCGAACCAACTCAAGAAAGAGGTATAAGACAAGAAGTCCACTCACATCAAAAGGTTCATGCAATAAGTCTTCCATCCTAGGTCCTTCACCACATCATCCTCTACTTTTACAAAGCCCTGACTGATCCAACAATGAAAGTTGTGATGGAGAGTGGTCACGTCAAAATTTGAGATCAAATTTCTCCCCACTCCGGGAGAATGATGCGGAAAACGAAAAGAGGCTCTCTTGTATGTTCCACCACATAAGAGAACCAGGTTAAAGTTAATGTTTTATGTGGGTCTAATTAAGGTCTTGTAAGTTTTATTTTTTATTTTTTATTTTTAATGCAAGGGTCTTGATGTAATAAGGCTAATAGAGAAATTTATTGATTGGTCATCCCTAGCTATTTTTGGCTTTTAGTGGGCTTCCAAGTAAACCCATGGACCCCACAAAGCAAGCTGGTTGACAGCCCCTATGTGGCCTAGTTTTAGTAGTTTAAATTTTAGGCAATTCAAGATTTGGAGGACTCCTAGTTTTTGGAATCTCTTAAGAGGCAAGTCTTAGGTTTTAGTAGTTCTTACTTTTAGAAAGTTTAAAATTTTTTTGAGTTGTAAGCCTATTAAAGGCACTCCTAACGATTTTCACATTGAATAAAGAATTGAAATTTGTTTTTAAAGTGTTGCTCTTGTGGCCATGGGTCCCTATCTCTTCTCCCTTTCTAGGTAGCAGCTGTAAGGCTCCCCTCTTCCCCTCTCCTCTTTTTCCTCTTTCTCTTCTTTAAGCTTCATCTTCTCCTCTTGTCTCTCTTCTTTCTTATTCTCTATATTCTTCTTTTTATTCCTCTACTAAATATTCTCCATTCTTTCTTTTCCTCTTCCATTCATACCCTGCTTTTTTTTTTGAAAGGTAAGCTAATTTTACAAAAACAATAACAAAAAGAAAAGATACACCCCCATATACAGAAGCATGAACAATGCCCCACACAAGAAGGAGAGACAAGAAACAAGGACAAAGCAAACCGAACAAAAGAGACGGTTACAAAGCCTGCATCAAGGAGTCCCAATCAAAGACCCAGGTGCTGAATTGACATCTAAAGCCTGAAGAGCCCACCAAAAACCACTCGTAGAGTTTGAAAAGGATGAAATCCAACAGCTTATGAAAAGGGGCTAAACGGTCTTCAAAAATACGCAGATTCCTCTCCTCCCAAACAGTCCAACAAACTGCAAAAGGAATCAAATTCCAGGCGACCTTGCCATGAGGGCTAAGACTTGGGGACATTTGGGAAGGCAAAGAGTGAAGAAGAGTCTTCATGGATCCTGGACACACCCATTTAACATTGAGGCAAAATATCATGAATTCCCAAAGGGCCACCATTATTGGACAATGTAGAAAAAAGTGTTTTGCTGATTCCTCCGCCATTCGACACATGCAACACCAATTTGCACCTATGAAACCTCTTTTCATGAGATTATCCAGAGTGGGAACTCTATTCCACCAAAACAACCACAGAAAAAAAGAAATCTTGGTTGGAACAATAGAATGCTAGATGAGCCGGGCTGGAAATTGGGGGAGAATCTTCATGAGTCATTGCAAAGCAAGATAAAGGGATTTAACTGAGAACCCATTCTGAGCATCCGGAATCCACACCCTTTCATCTTCCAATTCTCAACTCTCTGTTGCCAAGAGAGTAGTTTTCAAGGATATCCAGGAGCCTTCCCATATCATCAATCTCCCAGTCATTGAGTTTTCTTCTTGGCCTCACATATCAAGAACAAAAAGCTCTTGACCTTATCATTTGGATTTTAACAGTATCACTCTTACCTTCGGTAAGATTGAAAATATTTAGAAAAATGCTGCTAAGAGGCAATAACAAGCACCTTTTCATGTATCTACAAATACCTTTTCATGTATCCCTGCTGCAACATCATCTTTATTGAAGAACGGAATAAGAGTATTGCTGTTTTGAGAATCTGAAGTGCAGAATATAGCCATGGCTGGAGATTTCTAGTCCATTCAATAGGCCCAATCGCCTACATCAGTAAGTGGTAATTGTTCTTTATTTGATCGGTCTTTGTCCATAAATCTGACCTTCACTTGATTCTATAAGCTCCTTTAAGACCTTCCCTATTAATCTCTGTGTTTGGTTCTCCATCCTTGAGTCCCAATAGACAGATTTTAATAAAGAATTCTGGGCTGCATCATCAGTCCAAATTGCCCCCCTTATTTCCTCTCTTTTCTCACTTCTTTTCTATCCCTAATATATACCCTTTCTAACCCCTCAATCCCCACTTGAATCTCTTCTGTTTTCATCTAGTTCTGGGAAAAGATTCCCTACTGGTTTTGTGAAACATCCATTAAAGAAACCCCAAAGGTCTGAAATTTTATTATTTGATAAATCAATTCTTATCAGAAAAGTGTGAAATTTTAAAAATAGATTCAAAATAAATGTCAGAACCACTCTGGAAAGTTCCAGAATTTTCTGACGCACGATCAGGGGTATTTTGGTCATTTCATGCATTCTGTAAAAAAATTCCAGATTTACCCTCAGTGGGTTCTTTCCTTCTTTTCACCTTCTTTTGCTTCTTTAACTCCTTCTAATAATTCTCTCAATCTTTGTTTTCCGATTTCTTTGATTTCTTAAAGTTTGTGATAACTTGAGTGTGCACAATTCCATTCTTTTTTTAATTTTTATTTTGTTCTTACTTCTGCTATGTTAATTGGCATTTCTTTAAGACTCTTGGCACTATCCTGCATCAATTGTATGGTATGACAAGGAAACATAAGAAATCAACAATACTATTTGCTACATTAATTGGCGTTTCTTTCAGACTCTTGGCATTATCTTGCATCAATTAAATGGTATGACAAGGTAACATAAGAAATCAACAATACTATTTGCTTTATATTAATGAGTCTTTAAAAGTTTTAGAGGACAGAGTATATATAATCTTTGGTTATGGGAAAGGGAAACCAACTGTTGTAGCACCAAAATGCATATAATGGACTCTTAGGCAATTCTACATCACCTAGTATACATCACCCCATAGCATTTATAAATGGAAAGACAAAACAAGCAACCATAGTTATATAATGAAGGAAAGCTCCAATCTGCTTACATCATAATAGAAAGCAAAGTCCAAGTTGCTATTATCATAGGAAGAACAGACAGAAGATAAGAGTTCCAGTAACAAGGAAGGTCTTTAGTCCCATGACGTAAATTATGTGCTTATTTGTGAGAGACTATCAGCTTGACAAGTAGGACAGACTTTAACTTGTTTAAAGTCAACTCAAGTTACAACATAACATTATCCCAACTTCTTGGGGTCAGCTAAAGTTGTTTGAAGTCAAACAATTGAAAACAAAAGACATGACATTACCAATAAGAAACTCAAATCTCAAAAATAAAAAATGAAAAAAATCCTGGATTCAAAACATACTTTGCCCTGCATGAGATTCCCCACCAGGTATGCTTCCAAATCCACCATCCAAATTTTTGCAGCTCACGATGTAGTTCACAGCCTTTTCCACATTGATTTTATCCAGACGATGTAATATTGAGAGACAACATATTGCAATATAAGAGAATCTACAGACATAGATTAGGTCGGTCATAGAATTTCAAGATAGACAGATCTTATGATCACTGTAGTCAAAGTGCTGTCTCAGACAGCTTCACCTAACCAGCACCTCTAGCACCATCATGTAGTTCCAGGCGATGGATAAAGCAGTCAGCCAAGATTCATTTATAAAGAAATACAGTCTTTTTAAAAAATGTAAAGTTGGAGACAGTATTTAAGGGACAGGAGAAATAAAGAACAAAAAATAGAACCTGGTATCAACTTCACCCCACATGTCCCCTGAAAAGGATCCATCTTCATTCTGCAGCTCAGAAATATCTGACTTTTAAATCAAGTGAAACAGCAAATGAATAGAACAGCTTCGAACACACACACACACACACACACACACACAAAGACCCAGCTAATTCTCTTTTATCCCTTCTTCACTATAAACTTTTAAGTTGTAATGAACACTGCTACTACATAAGGCGGCTAAGACCATTGCTAACCACAACTTGAATTGACACCAAAATACACTATTGCATCACCAGGGACGAAGCCTGCCATTCTTGATTAAATAATTAAAACTATGGATGGGGGGCAACAAAGGGACATTCTTTGTAGCCCATATTTTCCTTCATTGCCAAGTCGTTCACTCTTTGTGGTGTTTCTTCATGGGCCAATTTAGAAAGGGGTGGATTATTCACGCCTAAATGAGGAAGCTGCTAGAAGAATGGTGTCAAGGGGGCCTACTGACTTATCTGATAGAGGCAAATTTGTATGGAGAAGCATCCCCGCTGTCATGGTATGGGTTATGTGGCAGGAAAGGAACCTTCGGGTTTTTGAAAACTCAGCCACGGATCTTCGGAAGCTGCCGAACCAAGCTATCTCTCAGCTGTATGCCTGGTTGCTGCATCTGCAGCTTATTTCGAAGTTTCCTCTCTATCCATGGATCTTTGATTTGGATCTGATTGTATATATGTAGTGTGCTCCCTGACATAGGGATTCATGCAAGTTTATGTAATAAAATTATGTTCATTGATCCAAAAAATAAATAAAAATTCAGAAATTTAGGTTGGGTGAGTCCCCATGGTCACAATTTGCAATCAAATTCTCAAACGGAAAATCCCCTACTGAATAAGGAGCCTCAAACCACAACAAGCTTTAAGCTGAAGGATACAATTTGACAATTTATCAATGTCAAGAACATCCAACTTGTCAAAAAGAGCCAAAATTTGCACAGCACTCAGGGTATACAGTATGTGTGGGTCATGTCCAATGTTACCAGCAAAGCCACCTGCATATAAAAAATATACCAACCCATGTCACCTTCCTATAATCAACTTGGCTGATACTTTCTTGATCTTCCAACAAAAAATAAGTACCAGCTCTAAGGTATCTTTTTTTTTTTTTTCCCCAATGCATGGTAGGCAGTCAGCCAAACCTCAACAGGAAAAAAAAAGTGTCAATTCTCACCACTCCTAGGTGAGACCTATATCAAATGGTGGATACAGTATTTACGACTATGCTGTCTGTAGATCACTTTATAATACAGATTTGCTAATTGAATAAACCTAAAGTGGAGATAAATTAGTTCACACACCAGATTCATGTTGGCACTTCATAACCCATGAAACAACTTCATCTTGATCCACGGTTCCAAGCTTCCCTAGGAGATCAAGAGCGGTCAATCCCCAATATGCACCATTCATCCTTAGATGTTCCATTACCACAGATTCAAAACTATCTTTTTTCTGATGATAAAATCACCCAAAATTAAAAACTTAATATATCAAATTCTGATCAAAGGGGAAAATTTGAAACTAAAAAATCACAGAAACATTAACAAAAACAAACCTTTTCAATTGATAAAATGTATTGAACGTGTTTCTCCATTTCCAGCTCCCCCATTCCCAAACCTCGCTGAAAACAAGAATAATAAATAAGCGGGCTAAATTGATACATAAGACCATCCGCAAAACTTGAACTGACATCGAGAGAGCTATTTTGATATAAGAGATCTCATCCATTGGCAATAACTATGATGGAATAATACCTTTTTTCTACTTTGTTCCAAAAATATTAGGGTTTGTGTGCCGATGAGATTGTCTTTCTGGTACAAGTGAATCTTTTGAATGAATCTCTTCTCTTGATTTTCGGTTTCAAATTAGATTTGTTTAGGCGCTTGCAATGTCACAACCTGAAAAACAGAGGAAAGTAATACCGTGTAATGAGAGAGAGAGAGAGAGAGAGAGAGAGAGAAGAGAGAGAGAGAGAGAGGTGGAGATGGATGCAAACCTCTCCAATATGCATACTTGTATTCTCTTTTTTCATTCTTATAAATAATATACATACTTATATTCATTCAATAAAAAAGCCTTAACCTATAACATATTATCATCTACATAATTAGACGGGAAAGGATCTGCTACACCCAATTTGTCTATCCCCTTGTATCCCCACACACAGAAGGTGAGATATAAAGGATTAAAACTGTAAAAACAGTATTCAAATGAAAAAATAGGTACCCATAAAAATGGGATTTATAGGGTTAAAACCATAAAAAAAAGTGTTTAAATGAACATTTGCTCTCTGTTTCAATTTAATGAGTTAGGATTATTTAAAAATTGAATCAGAAACATAGTATATATCTAATATGTGATGCAAACAACTAAATTGAAACATAACATCATTATTGTTAAAGAGAGGAAAAGAATTCAGTGATTAAAATCATAACAAATGCATGTTCCACAAAAGGAATAAGAAAATGTCATTTAAAATGCATAAAAAAATAGCAAAGGTTACCTTTGTTAAGGTCATTAATTAGATTCCTTACATTGATTTATTTTGAAAGTATAATATTATGAATCACCACCTAAAAACAAACAAACCCATATTCAACTTAAGACAAAATTCTAAGTGATCCAACAAATAATCACTGTGGTTTGCATACTCCACGAAAAAAAGCTACTTTTAAAGCTTTTCAATCTTGTAATTTTGGCAAGGGGATGCCCAATGCTTTATAATAGCAAATGTTAGAAGTTTGTCTAAATGAAATCCAAAGGAAAATTTGAGTAATTCATGGTACATTGTTGGTTACCAGTAATTAAACGACACAATAAGTCTCAAAATGAGCTAAGTCAAAGTGTGTTGTGGACCAACAATTTTAACAAGTGCTTCACACCACGGAACTTGTTTTTTTTTTTTTTTTATCAGTAAAATTTTTATACTAATAGGAAAATTTACATTCTGTTATAAATACATCCACTCGCATTCCTGGAGAGAGCAATATTAATTTCAGTAGGAAAATCACAAGGGAAAATAATAATTTCTTCAGTTCCCCCATCCATCTCAGCAATAAGATCAGCAGGTTGATTAGCTTCACGCCACACATGCACAATCTCCACCATGCTTAAGCAGCCCAATAGTTTCCAAAGGTCATGAACCAAGGTTAGCACCTTCCAAGGACATGCAATATCCTTATGTAAGATATTGACCGCCAGCTTCGAATCCGACATGATCTTGAGCTTATTAAGACCATGGGATAACGCCACATAAACACCTCGTTGTATAGCTTGTAATTCAGCCCAAAGTATATGCCTTTTGGAAGCAAGACCATAATATGCAATAGCCAAAACACTAGTACTGTCACATAAGAGGCTGCTATACCTTACATGATCATCAGTTAGAGCTCCATCACAGTTCAAGGCCCAGCAGCCCTCCTCCAGTCTCACCCACTGGCATGTTTTACCACCACTAACACTATGCCCTATCCACTTCCCATCTAGCTAAAATTCCACCTAGTTGTTGACTCTCGACAGTGCTTGCCTTAAATTTGCTGGACCAAGTAAAAACAACACCAAAAACATCGTTGCATATGCCTTTGATAGATCGCAATTGATCACCAAAGCGCCTTTGATTTCTCTCCATTCATATATGATATACAGTGGCATTGAACAACAGCTTGAGAATTGAACACAACAATGGTAGATGCTTAGAGAAGTTTAGAATCCATTCTACTTCAGTGCCCAAAGGCCTGGGCTTTTTACGCGTAGGTCTTATTAGCTTTAGCAGCTGAATCCATACCTTAGAAGTAAAAGAGCACGTGAAGAATAGGTGCTCAAGATCTTCCGAATGGTTCCAACAAAAACAACACCGTGAAATATTTACAATCCTATAATGCCTCAGGAGAGTTTGAGTTTGTAGCTTTCCATGTAGGGCACGCCACAAGACAAAGCTGTGTTTAGG
>JAOXJP010000016.1:4842684-4869278 GCA_025762735.1 Platanus orientalis
AGATTCCTTCTCACATAATCCAAACCTGTGAGAATGAATCTCATGAGAACCGTGAAAACGGCATTAAAAGGGCTGAAGCATCGATACCAAAAAGTGATTTGCATTTTTTGGGGGGCACTTATCACTTTTCGGCACTAATGTGTCCGTACCCTGATGCCGTTTTCACAGTTCTCACAAGATCCATTCTCACCTAATTTTTAGTACCCGTTAAGGTCCTGTTTAACAAGAGGCAGGAGATGATTGATGGAAAAAAATGAAATGCATTTTTCAAAAATTGTAATTTGCGTTTTCCATCCAATAGTGTCCTACCACCTGTTAGACAAGACCATGACCTTAACAGGCCATAAGCGGCAGGAGAGGATCCGTCCTACATGGTGTTGAGAATTAGACCAGATAGATGGGTCCAACCCGATTCAAACTGAACCAGATTCATTCAATTCTGAGTGTATACCATTGAAACCGGACTGTGAAAATCGTTTCTAAAGCCCTAAAGTGAACCAGTCCCACAAGCTGCTCTGTTAGATTTCTTTCTCCCAGAAGGTGGCGGTAGCTCAACTTTCTGTTGAAGAGGAAGTTGGGACTGCGTTTAGAAAGAAGCTCTTGCAGTTTTCCATTATGTTGCGTAGAAATATACGGCTGAGGCGAGAATACCTCTACCGGAAAAGCTTGGAAGGCAAGGAGCGTTTGCTCTATGAGAAGAAGCGAAAGATTAAAGAAGCTTTAGAAGGTAAGGATTCAAACTTTTTTTTTTTTTTTTAAATTTATGGAAATATACGTCTGAGGCGAGAATACCTCTACTGGAAAAACTTCTCTTGATCAATTTTTTTTTTAAATATATATTTTTTATTTTTTCATTTTAAATATATGTCATGCATTTCATAGATTTTCTGATTTTGGTTTGGCAGAGGGAAAACCGATTCCCACTGAGCTCAGAAACGAAGAGGCTGCGTTACGCCAAGAAATTGATCTTGAGGATGAACAGACGGCAGGTCCGTTATTATTTATTTATTTTTCTTTCTAGGGTTTAGTAGTGTGGTGCGTGGTAAATCTGTCTGTGACTTCTTAATTTACTCCAGTATGAAAAGTTTAATCTTTTTTACTCCCTTCTATATTCATTTGACATTCAAGTGTGGCTGTAGTAAAAATATTATTGAACCAAATATTTGCTGAAAAACTATCTATTGACGTAATTCTCCAAAATAGTTGGTGAAATCAAGAAAAACGAATTATTGAAGTTGAATATAATGAATAGTGCGAACTTATCTGTCATGAGATAGAACTATGATGAATAAAAAACTGTATTGTTTTGAGAAGGCTGTGAGTGTCCTGAGTCTACAAACTGAGAATACTCTTCATGTCCAGGTTGCTAATAGGAGGAATAAGACAGACTGGACTCTTCATATCCGTGGTACTCTCTAGGATAGAGATATCAGTATCCAGATGACACCCTAACTGTACCCACCTATAACTACTTTCACCATGTCTCTATGATTGATTTTAACTATTGTATGAAGAATCATTCATGCCCATTGAATGCATCTGCCCTTTAATGTCCTGATTGACTCGATGACGATGAAACATCTCCATAACCATAACTCTATCCATACTCATACCTATACTTGTGTCTGTATCCATACCAATGCTGTCTGCCATAATCCTGGATATCATTGGGGTATCATTGGGTTGTTGAGTCTAGATTTCAATGTGGGTGCCCGTGCTAGATTGTTGAGGGCCTGAGGCTTGATGCTATGGTCAATGTTTTGTGTAGATATATGCCGGTCATCATACTCCGTGCAGGGTATAGAATATCCAACTGCACCCGCACCACCACCACCATTATCATCCTCCTCAACCTCTTTAGCTGTCAATGCACCATTGTCACCCTTGCATCAGTGGAAGTGTCTATGTAAATGTTCAAAGAGTAGAATGTGGCATGCATCTTTTTGTAAATTTCATTGTAGTTGCCACAGGCATGCCTTGCACTACCACCATTCTTACCATCTTTGCACTCTAGTTCCACTTTGAGACAGTCATTATCTTGCCATTGAGCATTGATTTCTCATCCTCACGTTTCCAAGTGTCCAATGGGTCTTCATACTCGAATATGTGGCTATGGTGTTGTAGTAAGAACCTCATGTTGTAATGAATGAAACAAGGTGGTGCATATTCTTTATCTTTATATGGTTCGTTGGTTTTATGTGGATGAGGGAGAATGTGCTTCAATTTCTTTCACATCCTGAATAGGAGCATGTTTAACTGGGGATGCTAATAGTTATATCCCTCAAATGGGGAGCATTGTCTCCAAAGCGATCCCACCATTTAGGTATGAGGAAAAACATTTGAATTTGTCAGAATTTTACATAATACTTAAAAGAAAAAATCATTATAAGAGCCCCAATATGTATGCCCAACAAAAAAACTTGGAAGACTAGTTTTACAAGCTCTTATAGTGAGAGTTGTCCCAAATTCTCTTCGGGATTTTGTGAAGCTTCTAATATATAGATAGTTAAGAATGGAAGATATCAATTGTCATTTATTTAATAACACACACAACATGAATAGAAATAGGAAATATAACTTCCCTCATTGCCAAATCTAGATTTGGCTTACCCTTTGAATCACTGTATTAATTTTAGTTCTTAATTCATAGTGCTCTAACATATTGATACCATATTGGATTTGTTTGATGAAAAAAAAGTAGTGTTGTATTGCTAGATTCAAGAAGTAGCTGTCATGTAAATGTACAAAACATACGTTTATCATCAATCATTTTTTGTCATCTTTCTAGCGGCGAACTGTTTTTATGAGGACATCAGTCCATGTGGCAGCATTAGATCATACCAACGGAGGAGGAGGGGTTCCCTCACCATTTGGGTAGAGTAGGCCCTTGGAGGGGTCCTAGATAGGTCATAGCTGGAGATGATTTGGGAGCATTCTTAGTGTTATTTCTATGTGTGTTCATGTGGACCCATTTTTGGCAGCATGTGCCTTTTATTTGTTTTGCTATTTTGTGTCTTTAGTTAGGATTGAGGGTTATTACATTATTATTTTAGCGTTGAGGTTCGTATTTGCAAATATTTTAAGTTTTGGAGTCTAGTTGTTATAAGGAGTTGCTATTATTTTAGTTAAAAGTTAAAAGTTTCTAAATTTAGAAAATTTTACTTCTGAATTTGATTCGAAAGGGGGGAAGTAGGGCAAATCATGGGTTATAAAAGATAGCCCCCTCCCCCCACTTTGTTTTGCTTATAATCAATAAAATTGAGGTTTTTCAGCCACGATTGGAAGTGTTTTTCTTTCAAGTTGTGCCAAACTTGAAACCCTAGGTAGGGATTTCGTAGGGCTTGTAGAGTAGGGTTTTCTCCACAAGTTGGAGGTTTCCATCTTGATTTTGAAGCTAGGTGAAGTTCTCTTGATTTCAATACCTGTGGCAGCAACAGTTCATGGTGTTCTTGCTGGTTCCCTGATTTTTGATGGAGATATTCCATTAAAGGAGCTTGCTGCAATAAAATCTTGTGTTCTGATTGATTATTTAGTGGTGTTTTATCGAGCTGTACTGAGCTATTGAAAGAGGTACTGATCTGAAGCACCCTTTTGCTTGCTGATATTCTGATACCTCAAAGCGATCAGGGTTCATTTCTTTAAATCAGACTGTTTTGGCCATCTGGCTTTAATTGGAGTTGATTACATTACTGTTTGTGGAAGTTAATTCCCTAATTCTTTGCCTAGTTCGTACCCTGTTTACAGCCCATAACCTACATCCCTATCCTGGCCCTATGACTCCATCATTGAGTATCCCATCTGTAGCCCTATCCAGCCCCTGTTCAAAATATGTTCCGAGTCTGATCAGTCCCCTAATTACCTTAAATCCCTCTACTGTTTTGGTTCTACACCTGTGCCCATATAACCCTGACCTTTCTTAAGCCAAGCACCATACAACCTTGTGATTTACCTTGCTGTTACTATTAAACATAACCTGTTTAGAGTAGTCAGACCCTGTTTGGACTCAATATCAGTTTCCTATTGAATCTACCCGAACACCCTTACTAGTCCTTTAGTAAACCTTGGCTGTTTTACCCCTAACCCAGACCTATTCAGACCTGAAATTAGACCCTTCCTGAGCCAGTCCAGACCACGCTAGAGCCTTTTTTTGTCTTCAGCTTACTTTGCTTCAATCTTTTGATTACTAGGTCTCTCATATATTGATTAGTTGTTATTCTCTTTGTCAGTTTTATCTTGCATTTAATTTGAATTAGTTTCATTCATTATTTGGTTTAAACATTTGGGTGTGAGTGGTTTTATTACTTGAGTTCCTAATTAGGTTCTAAATGTGATTGCCTTTTTTTAATTATTTGATTGGTTCCGAAGAATATATTAGACAAAAAGAAAAGGCTGCAGCCCACAAACAAAGCACCTCCCAATCAAACACCCAGTTCGAGATGTACAAGCCTGAGTACATAGGGAAGTGTGAGACCCAACGTTATAGCAGCTCAAGCACCCTGTCAATCAGCTTGGGCAGAGAAGAAACCTTCCCTTCGAACACTTGAGAGTTGCGCTCAGTCCATATAGCCCAGCAGATAACATGGGGCATACTTTGCCAAAGAACCTTCCCTTGCGGCGTATAGACACCAAATGGATGCTTGAAGCATACTTAGAGAACTTTCTAAGTGCGCTTGACTTTGAGAGTAGGAATCTAGTTTATAGATTCTTATTGCTTTGTGTAATCCCTAGGATCTCTAAGTGTTTGAATGTGCATGCATCATGCATAAAATTTGGTATCAGAGCCAAGTTACAACTAGTCCTATCTAGTTGTAGCCTGAGAACCTAGGTTATGCTTAGGTGGTTTATCCCAATTCCATATAGATTGCATATTACATTATGATTTCTGTTTCCAGCATTAGATCATCATCATTCATTAGGTATTAAGTGGTTGCATACTCTTAGGTTTTGATTTAGTGCTTGCCCACATGCCTTGGAACTGATTACCACCCCAAGATGGCTATGGATGACATTGTCCAAGCTTTGAGGGACATGAATACCCAATTGAGTGCACAAAGTGAGAAACTAAACGACTTCTAGATCCAGTTAGATCACATGTCTTGGGAGTTCTCCACTAGGCTGAATGACTTAGAAACCTTGAGACCTAGAAGTAAGGGATCTGTGGAAGGAGTTAATCTGCGAGAGCGAGTACGAGAACAAGGTTGAGCAGATAACTTTGCAGGAGGGCGATGTAGAGTTAGACCTACACCACCATTTGCTAATCATGAATCATGTGAGTATGATGACACAATCACGAGGTCAGTTAGAGTCAAGGTTTAAAGTATTGATATCGTGTGCTGTATTGCATATCACGGCTTATCGCGGGGAAACACTTGAAAAAACTGGTAGATACTGAGAAACATAGGAAATACTAATCAAATGAAGGAATTTATTTATGAAACTTCAAGATTTGATAGAATAAACACTAATACACACTTATGAATAATTACATATAGAAAACAACCATCTATGATGGTTGGGAGAACTGTCATCCTCATGACATACGTTGTCGCCTATGGAATCTATGGAAACATTGTCTTCCTCCTTCTCCTGGAAACACTATGCAAACCATCACCCTTATATCTGTCTCTACCAATCATAGTGCCATGCTGGGATGCTGCTACCCAATATCTGGCTGTGCGACCGGCAAGGCTTATTTGCAGTCCTGCGAATAAAACATACATTCTATAAATTCAAATACAATATAACAAATGTAGTGGCCCCCCGCCCCCCCTAAAAAAAAAAAAGAAAAGAAAAGAAAAGAAAAGAAAAAGATCATAATAGGACAGAGAAACATACATGTGGCATCTAGTAGATCACAATATAACATATGCATTTTAGGGTTTCTCATTTAATTTTCTCTTGATTAAGATAAAATCTTATCCATTATTTTGTAAGTGATAAGGCTCTAGCTTATTTGAGTATCTACTCCTTGTTGAAATTTAGTAGATAATATTTATTTTTAATCACTGAAGTATAGAACTTCAGCATCACCTTAGGTGATGCCTTGCCTAGAAAGGCCAAATCGCCTGGCGTTGCTTGGATGCCTTGACTACACTGGTGGCATCTAGTAAAATATGATGCCTTTCTTTCAGAACATTAAAAAATGATAAAACTAGAAAAATAAGAAGAGGTCAGAGGATATACAAAAGTTCTATTACTTGCTATATTTTGTGTGTTGGGAAATATTTAATTCTCTTTTAGTCTTTATGCTACTTTTGTCAATACATACTGGAGCCTCATTGGGCATCATATCTTATACTTTTTTGTTTCTTTGTATTGCACGAGCTTAGTGCCTAGGACACACATTGATGATGAGTATGCAAATGCATCAGAAAAGGATCCTAAAATTCTGTTAACCACATCTCGTAATCCAAGTGCCCCTCTTACACAGTTTGTGAAGGTCTGTCTAGCTCAACATTCATTGACTTCATTGCTACTCTTGGTATGCATTTTATTTCGGTTTTAATCATTGATTATAAAAAAATTGCATTCTTTTTTCAGGAACTGAAGTTTGTCTTTCCTAATGCCCAGCGAATGAATCGTGGTGGTCAGGTTGGTGTATTGGTTCTTTTCCCCCTTTCCCTTATTTAATCTATTCTCTAGTTGTGTGCTCTGGTGGATATGGTTTCATGGTGACATGCCCAGTACATTCTGATTTTAATCAGGTGTGGATTTTTTGGTCCTTTTTGGGTACAACTGTTGCTAGATGTTGCTAGAGAAGCTTCTTTTATTTGAAAAGGAATTTTGAATGGGAAATACGTGAGTGGTGAAGGTGTGATGTACCGATTCAAGACCTTTGCACGCATGAGGAATGAGCCTTGATGTGTGAGACTAAATCCCTGGACTCCTCTTTCTCAAGAGAAGTTTATAAAGTGTAAAATCTAAAAAGAGTTCTACCAAGTAAAGATGAATTAAAAAATGGAAAGAATTTAGAAATTGTCCAACCATTATATTAAAAACATAAGAAGTTAAGATAGGCAAGAGCATAAAATATCCTTTTTAATTCATTCACATGTTGAGAAACAAATGATGTTTGGTTACAATTCATATCAATTAGTCAAAAGGAAGTTATGAGACCACTTCCAGGCCAATGCTCTAAGACCCTTCAATGCTCAGTAGGGAATCCTTAATGTCATATAGAGCCTCGAATTGGTTTGACAAATTTTAAATATATTGGACATATAAATGAAGTGTTTGTTTAAACAAGTTAAAAAATTATAAATAAGGAAAAGACCAACGATTTTAGCCGCCAGTCTTGTGAGGAAGACCCTATTATGTGAGGCAGACATAGCTGGCAGAAGATGAACCTCAAGGTGTGGTTAGTTTTCTCCACTGTTGCTTCATGAATTGAAGTGTGAGTCTTGGGGTATTTGAGCCTCTAAGGCTGTGCCTGGAGGTCCTCTTCTTGAGCATCACCTCGAGGCTAGCTGATGTTTAAACCCTAGGCTGTCCTTCATCACTAGCCTTAGAGCATATGCATCTCATGCCTTTGAAACACTGGTCTGGAGTTAGACTGCAAGGGAACTTGGGCATTGTTTATAGTCAATGCATGATACATCTGGTAGTGAATTGTAACTCTTATCATATATATCAGTCACCAAAATTGTAATTAGCTACATTAATCCAGACTTTACCCATTGTGGTAGTAGCTTGGTACCCCTATCACTATGTATTGGTTAAAAACACTTGACTGGAGGACTGTTTGTAATTACAATGTGGGTACCTGGAGGAATGTTTTTAACCCCAATATGTGTACCTTGCAGTACCTTTCTCTCTCTTCATATAGTTGAAGTCAAATCCATTCATCAGCTACAATGGTTAATTTAAAGGGTGGGTCAGTAGGCTTGAGTTGTATTCTAGGCTCTCCCTTCCAGTGTAGATTTGTCTCTTTGTTTGGTCTTATAGGCCTTTGTGTTGGCTCTCTCCTGGGTGGCAATGGTAGTGACTCGAAATGCGGGTTCAAGTCTCGTGAGCAGGCACTTTGTGCAAAAAAGCCAAAGGTTAGGTCTGTCTCCGATCCAACCCTCTCAACACTCCGTAGTTACGGGACCAACACTGGGTAATGACCTATCTATCCCCCCCCCCTCTCACTTGGGCTGGGTAATGACCTATCTATCCCCCCCAAGTGATTGTTTCTATGTACCATAAAATGCTAAGGATAAACTCAAACAACTCACCAAAGCATCATCCCAACTACTTGGGCAGCTGCATGAATCTTGTTCTGCCGTTCCACTTTCTGTAGGGCATATCTGTTATTAAATCACATGCGCTCATGTCTTTTCTCAATGTTTCAACTCAAGTTAGTTTTGGTCTTCCACTTGTCCTTTTGACTTGTTGAACTTGCACCAGCTACCTGCTTCACACTGCTGCAGTCTTTAGTGTTCGTTGCACATGACCCAATCATTGCGGTTGACTTTTTCTCGTCTTATCATCTATTGATGGTACCCCTAAGCTCCTACGAATGCATTTATTCTGATTTTATACTTCCTAGTCTTGCCACTCATCCATCTCAATTTTTTTTTTCAGCTACACTCATTTTGTTTGTGGTGGCTGCATTGTGATGTAGACATGGAAGATCAAGTGGGGCCCACATGTAATGGCAATGGTAGCTTGTAATAAGGCTCAATGTCAGGAGTTTTCTTGGGTAAATTTGTAGGGGTTGACAACTAGGAAAATCTTACAGAATTTAAGAGTCTAAAAAGTTAATTTGTGGGTCCTATTGAGGGCTGGATGACAACTCTATAGGAGCAATTTTAGAAGTAGGTTTTTGTTAATAAAGTGGGCCCCCATGATAGTTGTATAACAACTTTAGAGAAGAATCCTATAAGATCTTCTCAAACTATCAAGATTTAGGAGATTTGGTTTATAGAAGAATACTATAAGATCTTTTCAAGTTGGCAAGATTAGGAGATTTGGTCTTTTAAATTTAGGAATCTTTTAAATTTAGAAGACTACATTTTTTTGGAATAACTTGTAAAAAGGGATTTATTTATTTTTTTTTTTAGAAGTTTCTTTTAAAGCTTAAGTTGTAATTTATGTAAGAGGCCACTGGCCAATGAATTGAATCAATGAATGAATAATAAAGAATTGCTCTTAGAGAAAACGGCTGTTGCTTTCTTCCTCTTCAACCAGAGTTTGTTTCTTTTGGAGAGATTCCTCGGGTTTATGCACGTTAGTGAGAGGTCAACACTTTCTTGGTTCTTGTGGTGAGGGGCTACAAACCAGGTTTTTATCTTTTTATTTTATTTTTTGTTTTCGCTACATCACTTTGGATTTTATTGATATTATTGGCTATCATTCTACTTCAACTTTGATATCATCTCTGTTGTCCTGCGTCAGTTTGGTATCAGAGCTAAGTTACTAGTTGGTCTTTACTTAGTTGGGGTCCTTCGGTTAGTTTTCACAATAAGTTGTGTAAGGCTACCAAGATTGGATAGATATAAATGGCTAATTGGACTTTGGTGTAAGGATTCTTTTGAAGCTGAATTACAAAAGATCATATATGACATTGATGACATAGAGTGAGACAAAAGGAATGGGTACCATATTGATAGACTACAACTACTTGTTTTTCAAGAAAAAAGGCGACTAATCAATGAGAGGATCGATGAGCTTGATTGGTATCATAAGCAAGAGCAACTAAAAAAGAGAGGCGTTAACCCTAAGGAGTGGCGTAGTTCGCCAAGATCACGCCTCAGGAAGCAGAGGTCCTGAGTTCGAAGCACATCCCCTTCGGGTCACTTGCTTGGGCATAAAAAACCCTATTTACCCGGTGTGTGGGAGAGGCAGGGAGTCCACATGCCCCGAGGACATAGTCAAGTGCTCTAAGAGGCCTGAATACTTTGATTATCAAAAAAAAAAGAAAAGAGGCAAAGCGTGAATATGATGACTTCAAGGCAAACATCAATAATATCTTAGATGAAGGTTTTGCCAAATTTCAGACAATCGTTGCAAAATCTCAACAAGGCAAGTAGGAGGTGACTAAAAAGAGTGTGGAGTATGATATATTGTCCGAACTGAAGGATACCAAAAAAGAAGTTAAAGAACTTCGAGTTCAAGCCTTGTTCGCGACAGATGAGAGTCACGAGGAAGCCAAGACACCATCTAAAGTCAAGAGCAAGAATCTTGATGTAGGAAATGCTGATCAGATCAGTGCGGAGTTGCTAGATGAACCAGTGATGATTGAGGATGCAAGTGATCACTATACCAGTCCATGAGTCTGAGCAGAAGACATATGAAATGTACTATGAAGTCTTTCCACTCCCTGACCCTTGTGAGATGAGATGCTTATGGAAACATGGTTCGAACTACTTCGAGTTGTTGATTCTTTCTCACTACAAAACTTGAGGATGAATTTTTTCGAACCAGAGGAGTTTGATGCAGATATGGAAGATCAAGTGGGGCCCAGATGTAATGTCAATGACAACTTGTAATAAGACTCGATATTAAGGGTTTTTTGGTAAATTTGTATGGGTTGACAACTAGGAAAATCCTACAGAATTTAAGAGTCTAAAAAGTCAATTTGTGGGTCCCAGGGAGGGTTGGATGACAACTCTTTAGGAACAATTTTAGAAGTAGATTTTTGTTAATAAAGTGGGCCCCCATGATAGTGTTGAAGTATAGTAATTTGTGTATCTCCTAACACCTTAAGGTTTTGGGAGAGTTGGTTAGTTTACTGTCAACATGGTATCAGAACAGCGGTCATGAGTTCAAATCCTAGTGGAAGTATTTTTCAAGATGTAGTGTTGTGTGCGTGTGTACGCGTTATGTGGACCCATGCCTAGTTTCCCAAGTGTGTTCCCAGGAGAGAACAATGTTCCTATTGAGGGGGGGTGTTGAAGTATATAAATTTGTATATCTCCTAACACCTTAAGGTTTTGGGAGAGTTGGTTAGTTTACTGTCAACATATAGCTGTATGACAACCTTAGAGAATAATCCTATAAGACCATCTCAAGCTATCAAGATTTAGGAGATTTGGTTTAGAAAAGAATTCTATAAGATCTTCTTAAGTTGGCAAAATTGAGGAGATTTGGTTTTTTAAATTTAAGAATCTTTTAAATTTAGAAGGCTACATTTTTTTGGAATTACTTGTAAAAGGGGATTTAATTGTTTAGTCAATAACTAATATTGCAGCCATGGCGCATTAGAGAGGTATGTAACTAATCTGATCCAAAATAATGAAGTATATGAATTAAGTGATATTTCACATCTTATATACTCTTTGCTTCATGTCACTATAGTCATGACTCCACAAGAGCATGGAGAAGAGGAGGAGAGGACGATAAATCCAACAGTAAATCCTCATTTAGGTTGATGTTTAATGTCTAATTCCATATAAGAGGTGGAAGTGATTTACTTTGTGTTAGCGTCATTGTAACATGAGGTGCAGGGGAA
Source organism: Platanus orientalis (assembly GCA_025762735.1). Lineage (NCBI taxonomy): Eukaryota > Viridiplantae > Streptophyta > Magnoliopsida > Proteales > Platanaceae > Platanus > Platanus orientalis. The sequence continues at coordinate 4,854,119 of JAOXJP010000016.1, forward strand.
AAACTGTCCCTGCACGATATACTACAAATAAGAGGGGGAGGCATCGTTTTTCTATAACGACGACATCTCCTCCTCCTCCCTCTTCATCTCTCTTCTCTCTTGCTTCTCTCTCTTAATCTCTCCTCTTCTCTCTCTTAATCTCTCATCTTCTCTCTCTTATTTCTCTTTTTGTTCCTTCCTATTTTCTTATTATTGTTTATAGATTTACATGGTATTAGCGCAGGTCTGATCCTGCTGTATTGTATTTTTTTTTTTGTTTTTCTCTTGATTTGCATGGAATCCTAGACTATTCACAATGGGGTGTGAATAATTGAGTTTAAGGACACTGGAAGGATTCCTTTTGTGCACCAATCACTCATGGTTGAGTGTTGGTGCCGTGTGACTACTATCGTGTAAGTGCCTATCTTTCTCCTTTCAATCAATAGAAAGAGGTAAATCATGTGTGCTGAATGTCAGTTTAGGCATGGATGCCTTTGTTAAGTGGCTGTTCTGTGTTGTGTGGGAAATGTTGTTTTTCTGTGTGAAGTGTATGGATTGTGTTCTTGTCGGATCAGATTTGGGGCGGACCAGGGATTGCTGATTTTGATGGTGTTTAATTAAGATTGGAGATGTTGATTTTCCTAATCAGTCTTTGTGTGTAGGGTGGTTGATTATTGATTCTACAATATTTATTTGTGCCAAGTCTTTATCAAGGAGCACGATGTCCTCCACTAGTGATGAGAAAGGACATGAAAGTCTTCCACCATTCAGTCTATTGATAGTGTTAATCTACAGATAACAAGTATTAAACTGAATGGGAAAAGTACTTGCTATGGTCACAGTCAGTGAAGGTTTTTCTAGGTGCAACTGTGCAAGACGGAAATTAAAGTTTATAACTGGAAATTCTCTTTAAAAAACTAGTGATGGATATGTAGAGTAGTGGGAAGATAACCATCTGGTTATGACTTGGCTGTGGAATAATATGGAACCACAAATAAGTGTGAATGTAATGTTCTTGGATACTGCTAAACAAGTCTGGACAGCACTTCAGGAGATGTATTTTATGGAAAAAATGTATCCTGGATCTACCAATTATATGAAAATATTTTCATGTTACAGGCTTACAGCAAGGGGATAAATCAGTGAGTGACTATTCTGAAAATGTACCGGCCTATTACAAATGATACTAAGCAGCTTTAAAGGCAACGTGAGGAGTTTCAAGTGGCTAAACTCTTGTTTGGCCTGAATAGAAATTTTTAGAATATCAGAAGTCAGATATTGGCTGGTGATAGTATTCCATCCTTAAATAATGTTTATGCAAGAGTTTTGCATGCAGCTCCTCTTGGCTCATTCGTTCCATCTAAGAATCTAAGTAATGAGACTTATGCACTTGTCTATAGTTGGTCGAGGTCATGGTAACGAGGTATAGGTGGTGACTGTGGTATGGATACCCCTTTTAAATGCAAGCACTGTAGGACCAACCATACCTTCAATAAGTGTTGGGATAAATTTTGGAAGCCTGCTTGGGCTAATGTAATGACTGCTACTGGTGAATCTTCTATGGGGTCTACACTAGAAGACAATCACTCTACTCGTAAAGCTCCAAGTGATACATTAGGACCTATTACTCTTTCTCGGGAAGACTACAATGCACTGTTGTAGCGTGTCCAGACTGCAAGTATTAATCCTGGGCAGCCCGCCTCTACAACTACAATTGCCCAATCAGATACTGTTTGTCTTACTTTTAAGGGGTCATCTTGGGTCATAGACTCGAGAGCCTCTGAACATATGATTGGTACGTCTTCACAATTAGTCTCATTTGATTCCTCTGCTTTTAATTCAACAATTGTGCTTGCAGATGGGTCTACACTTTCCATTAGTGGTTGTGGAGATGTTAATTTGACTTCTTTCTTGTCTTTTTCATCTGTTTTATGTGTTCCAAAATTTCATCTTAGTCTGTTATCTATTAGTAAATTAACCAAATCCTTGAATTCTTTAGTAGCTTTTTATCCTTTTGTATCTTTCAAGACCACAAAATGAGGTAGATGATTTGGTGGGCATGAAACCAATGGTCTTTACTACTTGGATGAGGATCCAATAATGTTGGTGTAGTTGCGTTAAACTCTAGTGTCTCTCCTTTCCAATGGCATAGTCGCTTGGGTCATCTATCACTATTAAAACTTAAGTAAAGCATTTCATTACCACAGTTTGTATCGAGTCTAAATTGAGAGGCTTGTTAGTTAGGAAGCATCACTATGTCTCTTTTCCTAGTCTCATTAAGAGTTGTAGGTCTTGTCTTTTTTAGTTTGTTCATTACGATATTTGGGGTCCTACTAGACATAAATCTTCATTTGGTTATTCTTATTTTGTCATGTTTATGGATGAATATTCTTGCATGACATGGCTGTTTTTGTTAAAGAATCGTTTTGAATTGTTATTCATTTTTAAATTATTTTATATGGAAGTTGAGGTTCAATATGGATATCGCATTCTTATTCTTTGTTCTGATAATGCTCGGGAATATGTTCAAAATGGTTTACAAGATTTTTGTAACCTACATGGGATTATACACTAGACATCTTGTGCGTATACACCACAACAAAATGGTTTTGTGGAACGTAAGAATAGACATTTACTCGACATTGCTAGATCCCTATTATTTCGTTTGCGTGTATCTAAAGACTTTTGCCATTTTGATTGCTTGTTTCCTTGTAAACCGCATGCCATTGTCTGTGCTGAGTAATAAATCTCCACATTCTGTTTTGTTTCCTAACTCTTCATTATTTAGTCTTCCTCATCGAGTTTTTGGTTGTATTTGTTTTGTTTATATTTTGGATCTTGGTCAAGATAAATTATCACCCAGAGCGTATAAATGTGTTTTTCTTGGTTACTCCAAAACTTAAAAGGGATACATGTGTTATGATCCTTCTTCACGTCATGCCTTTGTTAGTCCTGACGTTACTTTATTTGAGAGTACACCTTTCTTTTCTTCTAAGGGAAAGGTACTCTTGATAATCTTTCTGGTCCAGTAGAAGAGTCCTCTCATTGTGTTGATTCACAGATATCTGTTCCTCTTCCAGTACCTATAGATGTTGAGGTTGTTTAGTTAGAAGCACCACCATCTTCTGAAGCTCCCTTGATAGTGTATCAGAGAAGATCACGTGCTCCTCTTGCCACTAAGCTATCTCCTCCAACTGGGGCTCCACATACATCTCATGCTTTGCACATTGCCTTACACAAAGTTAAATGGTCTTGTACTCCCTATCCTATCTCAAATGTTGTGTCCTTTGCTTGCTTTTGTTCCTTATTTTTTTCTTTTGCTTTGTCTCTTTCCACTATTTCCCTACTTAAGTCATGCACGGGTGATGCAGTATTCTAGGTGGAAGCAAGCCATGGATCCAGAGATGGCTACTCTTCATTAGAATGGTACCTAGAAGATTACTACACTTCTTTCAGGCAAACAAGCAACTAGGTGTTGATGGGTGTATACCATCAAAAATCACCCAAATGGAACCATTAAAAGGCCCTGTAGACATTTGGTATTGACTATTTTGAGACCTCCCCAGTTGCATGCCTTAACTCTATTCCAATGATGATTTCTATTGCTGTATCCTTACATTGGCCACTATTCCAATTAGATGTGAAAAATACATTTCTGAATGGGGAGCTGCAGGAGGTTTATATGGAGTGACCTCTTGGATATGTTGCTCAGGGGTATGTAGACTGTGAAAGGCCATTTATGGACTGAAACAGTCTCCTCGTGTGTTGTTTGACAAGTTTAGTCAAATTGTGTTGCAATATAGGTTCAAAAGGACCTCATCAGATCACTTGTTATTTGTTCATAGATAACAAACTGGTGTTATTTATCTTGTTGTATATGTATATGATATTATTATCACTAGGATTGATCATGATGGTATTGTTGATTCACAGTGTTACCTCAGGATGGCCTTCTAGACTAAGGACTTTAGACAACTTCGTTATTTTTCTGGGAATGAAAGCGGGGACTTTACTTGCCCCAACGGAAATAAGTGATGGGTTTGTTAGAAGAATCTGGTATGGTTGGATGCAAGCCAATTGACTCTCCTATGGATCCTAACTCCAAGAATGGGATTGATGAAGGAGAATTATTTTTTTGATCCAGGTAGTTATAGGAGGATGGTTGGGAATCTGATTCATCTGACAGTGACTCCCCTAAACATTGTTTTTTCTGTTGGGGGTAGTGAGTCAATATATGCCTATTCCACATCAGCCACACTGGGATATTGTTTGTAGGATTTTGAGATACTTGCAATGTAGTCCAGGAAAAGACATTTTATATACTTCATCAGATAAATTGGATGTTGTTGGTCATTTGGATGCAGATTGGACTAGCAGTCAGCATGACAGGTGATCTACATTAGGGAATTGTATTATTATCACTAGTAATTTGGTTACATGGAAGAGTAAAAACAAAATGTGGTAGCTAGGTCCAGTGCAAAGGCCGAGTACAGGTCTATGGCACACACTTTGTGTGAATTATTGTGGTTGAGGTCTCTTTTGCAAGAGATGGGTATGATGGTCTCTTCTCCCCTTACCATGTAGTGCGATAATCAGGCAACCATTCACATTGCAAGCAATCCGGTATATCATGAGCATACAAAGCACATTGAAGTAGATTGCCATTTTATTTGAGACTGTGATGAGTAAGCAAGTTGTAACTTCATACATTAAATTAGAAGATCAACTAAGTAATTTGTTCACTAAAGCTCTTGGGAGATCTTAACTAAGGTATTTTTGTAACAAGGTAGGCATGACTGATTTGTATGCTTCAGCTTGAGTGGGTATGTTAGCGTCATTGTAACATGAGGTGTAGGGGAAAAACTGCCCCTGCACGATATAACATAAATAAGAGAGGGGGAGGCGTCTTTTTTCTAGAATGATGTCATCTCCTCCTCCCTCTTCGTCTATCTCTTCTCTCTCTCAATCTCTCATTTTCTCTTCTTGTTCGTCTCTATTTTTCTTATTGTTGTTTGCAGATTGACACTTTGAATTTCAACTTATGAATAGGGATACACCTTCTAAAAGAAAATTGGATGCACAGTTTTTCTTGGATAAAATCATAGTCTTTTCTTCTTGTGTTTTGACAATATATTGTATTATAGTTGTTGTCTCATTTTTCTACAATTTATCTGGATGCATATGTGCATAACAAATATCGTTGGGAAAAAATAGTGAACTATTAGATATGTTATTATTTTCTATTTTTCATTTTGGACTCCTTTCATGATGTTCACCCTTCTTTGGTCTATGGAATCCTTGCAAGAATTTCATAGGACCAAAGGACCACTTCTATGGAAGTTTTTGAACAAATAAAGCATGAAGTAGTATCTCTACAAGCTAGGTTACTAATCATCATATTAATTATATGAGAGGCTGCAGTCCCTCATAAAAGTTTCTAATTTTACAATCTTATTGGGAGATACATGTGCGATCACTCTTCTTTTGTTACGTGATATCTTGTGCCATTTTACGCATTATCAGTTTGATAAAAAAATACTTAATTAGGTAGGGAAGAAGTATGAAACATTGTCCCTGGTTTGCTCTGTTGCAGGTCATTTCTGAAATCATTGAAACTTGCCGTGCACATGATTTTACAGACGTTGTGTTGGTTCATGAGCACCGTGGACAGCCAGATGGTTTGATTATTTGCCATTTACCATTTGGTCCAACCGCGTACTTTGGATTACTCAATGTGGTATGTGTTTGAATTGCTCTATTTTTGTTTGGATTCTCTGTGGGTTAATTGGTTTGGGCATGAAGATTCTGATATATTATTTATCTTCAGGTAACAAGACATGACATCAAAGACAAGAAGTCTATGGGAACAATGTCTGAGGCTTACCCTCATTTAATTCTTAACAACTTCTCTACAAAGGTGCAGTTACGCTTATAAGAATCCGTCAAAAGGAAAATTTTTAATCCTTGCTCTTGACACTTACAGTCATTCTGATTGGTATTTGGGGCTCTCAGTTCTTTTTGGTCTCAAATAGAAAATATACCAATAAAAATTCAAGTTTTACGCATGCTTATGTTGTGATTTCATGGTATGTAGTGTTACTTGCTAGCACTCTCCATTGAGGACCTTTGAAAATCTAAAGGTGAGTGAAACGCAGAAACAAGGATGAAGAAGAATTCGAACTCATAGATACAGGCAAAGAAGTTCAATGAGGTTTGAGATCACAGAACATTAGATTTCTTGGTCTTGTCTGATTGGACATATTTAGAGGATTGAACCAAATGAAAGTTTGTACACTAAGAAGCAGAGTCTTGGTCTAAAAGCTACCATCTATATTGAGTAAGACAAGAAACACCCGTGATGACGATGGCCAAGGAGCATCATTTTTATTTCTGGATATGCAGAATGTAGTGTTGCGTGCTTTTTTTTTTCAAATGTAGTTTGACTGCTAACAAATTGATGTAGGAAAAAGTTGGGGTAGCTGTAGATTAGGATTGAGATCTGGGGGAATCCTACTAATCAGGGCTGGCAGGATTTTGGATGAGTTTTGACCTGGAAAATATAGGCTACAAGTAAAGTGACAAACTTATTACTTTTACATGCATCTTTTTTTTTTGATGAATGAAAAAAACTTTTTTGAAAAGAGGGACAAGACATCCCAAAGAATGAGAATCTAACAAGCAAAAACAAACGACCCACCACAAGAAACAACTCCAACTACAAAACTACCAAGGGAGACACCCAATTATCCCCTCCGAATCTCTCTTGATAATAGACGGCGATAAAAGATCACAGTCTTTACATTGAGTGGCCCATAAGAGAATGAGGTCTTGAGCCCTTTGGTAGACTCTGAAAGAAGGCCCTGCATACTCCCTCGAAAATCCTTCTATTATTTTCCAACCAACTAAACCAACACACCGCCGTCGGAACTAGGCTCCAAATCCATTTTCCTCTTGCTAAAAAGGCATTGCCTTTCCAGGAAAGAAGAAGGGAATGCAAATCTGCCGGGATAACCCATTTCATCCCAAAGTCCCTAAGGACCCCAAACCAAACCTCCGAAGCAAAGGGGCAATGCATTAAAGTATGAGATGCAGACTCCCCATCCGCCTTGCAGAGACAACAAAAAGAGGCCCTTCTTTCTAAGCAAGTCAATCGTCTGAATTCTGGCCAAAGAAGCTGTTCACATAAAAAATTGAACCTTTGGGGGAACCGGGTGGTACCAGATGACTTTCTATGGGCTTAGGATATCCGCATGTCTACCAAAGAGAAAGGCACAAGAACGCACACTGAAAAGACCATTAGGAGATGCTGCCCATACTTTCCTGTCATCCTCTTCGGGATTTAGATCTACTGATTCAAGCCTGGGCAGGAGGGCTACAATGCCCTGAACTTCCCAATTAAACACTTGCCTCCTAAAAATAGGATGCCAAGGAGGAGGATTAAAGTCGAAGTCCAAATAATCCTGGACAAGAGCATTAGGGTTGACTGCCAAAGAGAAGATTGAAGGGTACACCCTTTGAAGCGGAATCTCATCACACCATTTATCCTTCCAAAATTTGGTCTTCGAACCATTTCCCACCTCGATCCTGAAACCGCCTTCAAACTCGCCAAATAACCGCATAATGCCTTTCCAGGGGCTAAGCCCAAAAGAACCACGGGTGGGGCGTGGTCCCCATTAGGAAGAACACCGTGACGAGAGACAACAACCTTCCTCCATATACTATTCGCTTCCCTTCCAAACCTCCACAACCATTTACAAAGGAGAGTCTTATTCATTACTTCCATACTACGCAAACCTAGACCCCCTTTAGATTTAGGAGAGCATACTCAGTCCCAAGCCATCAGATGGAGCCCCTTATCATTACCACCCCCTTTCCACAAGAAATCCCTTTGAAGTTTCTCCAGTTGAAGAGCTACTTGAGAAGGAATAACAAAGAGGGACAAGAAGTAAACTGCAATGCTAGCCAAAGAAGCCTTAATTAAGGTGACTCTCCCGCCCCTAGAAAGATAATGAGCTTTCCAACTAGCAAGTTTTTTTCGCATCCTGTCCACCACTGGATCCCAAGCACTTCTGTTTTTAAAACTAATTCCTAAAGGGAGTCCTAAGTAGCGAATAGGGAGAGCACCCACTTGGCACCCAAGATCAGCTGCCAACACCTCAATATTTGGCACCTCACCAATTTCAATGAGATGACTCTTGGATAGATTCATCTTCAAACCTGACACCGCCTCAAAACAATGCAACACACATCTTAGAAAACGAATCTGCAATTGATGATTACTACAGATTTAGGGCGGGGAAAAACACTGGCTTCAAGCGGATAAAAGAGATGTTCCCAATCCAGGGATATCAGGAATCTGTCAAGCCCGCTCACTGATGGTCTCTCCTGAAAATTTGACCAAGTAAATCTGGGACCTGAGTTTGGGACATCAAGGAGGTTATTCCTGTCAACAAAATCCTCAAATAACTCCATTCCCTTAGTCTTACGACCCCCCTGCTCCTCTCATAAGAAAATAACACCTCATTAAAGTCCCTTCCAATACACTAAGGATTGTCAAAGGATAGATGCAACATATCTAATTCATCCAGAAAATCTGGAAAAAGGGAACCATCTGAAGGACTATAAACAACTGTAATACACCGCCTTTGAGTTTCCCTAGAACAAACCGCTGTAAGGGAAGTTGAGAATCTGTCTACCCTTGAGTCAATCTCCTTATAGCTATCCTTGTTCCAAAAAATGATGATGCCTCCAGCTGTTCCAGTTGAGGGGAGAAATACCCACCCTGTATTGGGGAAGCTACTAATTTCCGAAATAATCATCTGATTGACAAACTCCAATTTGTATTCTTGGACCAATACCACATCGGCTTTGCTCCTCTGAACCATCTCCTTTACCAATCTCTACGATCCCTATTACCCAGGCCTCTTACGTTCCACGAAAGAATTTTAATAATCAATAGCACCTCCACGACTCCCTCGATAATGCGGACCATCCCCACTGCCCTGCACACTCAGACCCCTACCATAAGCCAAACCCCACTGAAGATTTCTAAGTTCCCGGTGGGGTTTACGAAGAGAAACCTCTTTGAAAGACGGAGAGAAGGCCTTACGTTCCAGTTTGGCAAATAAAGCCCAAGCTTCTTCTTCAAAACCCTCAAAGGATAATCCAATCACTTTGCTAACCTCCCCAATCTTCGTCATAACCTAGTTAGAAACTTCCACAATTGGCTCTACCACTTCAACAGCCGGAGCCATGACCATAGAGGCTATTATCATGAATCTTTTTAACAGTCTCCCCTATTGATGAAAAATAAACATAAGATCCCAGGCTGTAGTCTCTCCCTCCCATATCCTCTTGGACAGAAAGATCAGAACCTTCAAAACGAAGCACCGATTGAGCAATTGGAGCTAAAGCCTGACACTCCTTAGTGCCTGAAGAAGACCAACTAGAAGACGAACACCCCCTAACTGGGCTTGCAACACCCAATTGAACTATCTCCTCCCTAGTATTCTCGGTCTCAGCAATTCCAAGCACTTGATTTTCGATGATCACTCCATGACAATACATGGGGTTCTTCCACACTGGAATCCATCCGGAATGCTTAATATTAAACAGTTTAGAGGAAAAACTTTGGTCGATAACCACCCATCGCTTCCCCTGGTTCTCCCTTGATAATAGGGAATTGGCTTCCAACGAAGAAATCCCCTGAACAGGGCTCGAGGGCTTACCACCTGAGAGTAGTGTATCGACCCGATCATTCACAATGTCTTCAGATGCGAGGTCTTCCTCTGAATTCCTAGGTGATGAAGTTCCCATTGTCTCCTCTCCTCTCGCCTTCGAAACTTTCGTTACCAAAGCGGAATCGCATTCAGCTGGATGTCCTCTGTCAGACATATTTATATTATAACCTTCGCCATTTCCCAAACTACCCTCCACTCTTATGTCAGGACAAAAATGCCCCAAGTCTCCTACAATACCCCGATAGATACTATTTGATCCCTCCCTTATTTCAAAATTCCTTCCACGCCCCTTACTGTAATGTGATAGAACTGTCCTTGAAATGGGCCGACCAGCCAATGACCCCAGTCCAGGGCTATATAACACCTGATGCCCTAAATTGGCAAAATCAACATCGACTTCCTTCGACTTTGCCCTGTAGAGAGGCAGGAACTGTTCCGTCAAAGATGAATGATCGCAGGAAGGCATAACCTGATTTGTTAAAGCTGGTTTGTCTCCAGATGGGAGCGATTTAGAGATACAGTCTTCGCCAATAGCAGCCGTAGCCGTTGGAGGCAATTTTTTGAATTTTGAATCTGATTTGGTTTCGTACAGCAGGTTCCTCAACCCACGTCCCTCCCACGCCATTGGATGTTTACCACACTCTGTCACGTCTGCACCACCACCGACCTTAAATGCCGCCAGTGAAGCTTCCGGTTAAAGGAGCACCAAGCTCCTGCATCCTTGATCCAATATCATCACCGAATGAGGTATTTTCGTAGGATTACTCTGCTTAACCTTAATCCTGGCTTCTGTGAACTCCATCTTCCCAACCGGTAGATTAGCTCCACCAACGAGGCCCCCACATAGACTTCCTCTAGCGTTGAACATCCCCCTGTTCCACAGATGGAAAGGGAGACCGATGATAAAAATCCACAGGAATTTCTTCCCCTTTCTGTGGTTGACGCTTCCGGATCCATCCCGAAAATGACCACTCTGCTCTCCCCAGTCCTTCTGTTCCTCTTTAAATAAGTTGTTCAGAGTCGTGAGATTTCAGAAATATTAGGGCGGGACTCCATCTACCACTCGAATATCAGGGGAATATTGACATTGCAGGAACTCCCTTATCAAATGACCACAATCTGCCTAGCTACTAGCATTCGACCCACGAGAAGCCACCACAACCTTCCCCATATCCTGCCTATGTCCCCTCCATTAGGATAGAATGTGCCAATGCCTAGAGAATTTCCACACCGAACCATTTCGGCACCCACCTTCACTTGCTTGAGATCAGCTTTAAATGGATCTGCACCAAGAATACCAACATCCCGAAACTCTATCCCCCTTTCTTGAGAGACTGCAGTCTGCTATAGAATTTGCAATGAGGTGCGAAGCTGCGCCTGGTTCATGCCACTTGGATTCTCCTCCATTTCTCCCAGCAAATCTGACATGGCCGTTATGACATTTTCCCACCCATACCCCTTCCCCTCCGGGAAGACCACCGACCGAGACTGACCTTCCTCTGAGATTGAAGAAATCAATAAGTATCTGCCTTTACTATTAGCTTTACACTGAATCACAACCACTCGTCTCCCATCCCTCCTCGTTCTTGTGTATTTCAGATTACAAGCCCACGAGCCTACCCCAGTTACCATTTCCAGAACCCATTTCGCCATAGAGTATTGCATTGATATGGCCTGCCAAAAACCCCTTCCCCTCTCAACTGTTCTTACGTTACGTTCATTCTTCCTCCATTCTTCTTCAAAATCCAGGGTTTTAGATTTAACCATTGTTGTTCTTCTGCTCTTTGTAATAATCTCTCCTTCAATATGAAACCCAAAAAAAAAAAAAACCATATCTTATGGTTAATTTTCTTACATCAAATCCCCTGGTTCGAAAGAACTCGGCATTGATTTCAAACTTTGTTTATGTTGTATATTGTGAAGGGTATTATCGACACATATCTGTAGTATACTACATGTATGGTGTGTTAATCAGGGTTTTAATATAAATACTAATGTATGAGAACATAACTTTTATACGATTGATCCCAAACTTCTCTTTTTTTTTTTCTTCTTTCTTCTCTTTTTTCTAAATTGATTAACCTAAATAAACCAAGTTGGTATCAAAGCAAGAACAAGATCCACACACAAAAGAAAAAAAAATGGAGAAAGCGACGTCAGACCCCTAACGTCGACCTGGAGTTGGCGGCGAATGACCACAGATCCCAAGTCGTTCTGGTTTGGGGGGATTTTTTGGTGATTTAATTTTTTTTTTGAGGTCTCTACAGGGGTGTTTCGAAGGGTTTTTTCAGCAACCTAAAACCCTTCGTTTTTTGAAGATTCTTTGATTCTACTCACACAAGGGATTCTTGTGTCGATTGCTTGTAAAGGAGGGGCCATTTTTTGAAGGGGAATATTTTAGAACAAGTCCCACGAAGTTCCACTGAGAATTAAGAGAGCACTGTTGATTTTCTCGCTGCTAGCCATTAACGCCAGGTTTGAACACCATTCGAACCCCAGATCTAATGGATGCGTCGCTCTAATCACTTGGCTTCAGTTATGAAAGTTTGTCCTAGAGTCATGATTTTGCTGTTGGGGACCTCCACAATCCATGTCCCCTCGTGTCCCCTCATGTGCTGTTGCATCTGTTGGTCGTTTTGTACACCAGTGAGTGTTTGCCCTTTGTTTTGTTGTTGTTTGTGATCCATGATCAATTTAAGTTATGTCTGAAGAATCCATTGTAAGTGAGACCTAGCTCTGTCCACTGAAGGGCATTATACTTGAAACCCCAAATTTGATGATTACCACCTTTAAGTTTGATGGGACTAATTATCTTACATGGTCCAAGTCAATCCTTATTCAAATTGAGAGCAGAGATAAAGATGAATACCTAATAGGAGAAGCCAAGAAGCCTCAAAGAGAGGATCCAAAGTACAGAAAATGGAAGACCAAAAAATGCAACGATTAAGGGGTGGTTACTTGGTTCAATGAAACCGGAGATTAGTGATCATTATTTATTTTTGGATACCGCACATCAGATATGGGATTCATTGGCCAAGGCATACTCGGAAGTTGGTCACACAGTAAAGGTATTTGATCTCAGGTAGAAGATTGCTCCGTTCAAACAAGGTGATAGGCCCATTGGTATCTATTACTTGGCCCTTAGAAAAATGTGGGAAGAATTATCACATCATACCACATTTCGCCCATCTTGTTCGCAGGATGCATCCGCCTACTAGAAGCATGTAGAGGAGATCCAGGCTTTTGAGTTTTTGGCAGGGTTGCACTCATACTATGAACAAATCATGATGCAAGTCCTCAATATAGGACATCCTCTCACGTTAACTGAAGTATATTCTCACGTTCACTGTGATGAAAGCTGACGTGGAGTTATGAGTTTAGCCCCTTCTATCGAGAAAGCTGCTCTCGTTTTGAGTTCATTCAGAGGAGGTCGTGGTAATTCTCTAGGGTGTGGTTGTGTTGGTAGATCTGCTCACTTACCTGATGATTAGGATCGCCTCAAATGTGAACACTGTGGTTGTTATAGACATACTAAATATCAGTGTTGGGATCTGCATGGACGCCCTCCAGACTTGGCTCCTCGTACCACTACACGTGGTGGATTTGGTAATGGTCGAGGAGGGAGTTGCTTTGGTGGACAAAGACCTAGTGCTCACTTTGTTGCATCTATACCTACTGAGTTATCTACTTAGCCACCACCTCCTTCCCCAGATATTGGAGCTTTATCTAGTGATGAGATTGCGACATTTCGACATTTTGTTTCTCAGCTTGATCAACCTTCTATGGCCCCAACCTCCTCCTTTGCTCACTCAGGTACAGTTACACATGGTTTCTTTATTATAGTTATTACTCCACAGAGTTCCTGGATCATTTAGTCAGGAGCATCTCACCACTTCTTCATTGTTTACCTCTTATCATGTTTGTTCTGGAAAAGACAAGGTCCGCATAGCTAACGGATCATTGTCTTCGATTGCGGGTCAGGGTGACATTCCTGCCACATCTGACTTGTGTCTTTCTTCTGTTCTTCATGTTCCAAAATTTTCATTGAATCTTTTATCCATCAATCATATCACCAAAACCCTTAATTGTTCAATTACATTCCTTCCTTCTTATTGTGTGTTTCAGGACATGGTGATGAAGAGAACGATTGGTTTGGGGCATGAGATGGACGATCTTTACATCTTGGACTCTTCTTTACCAGTAGCTACTTCTACAATAAAGGGGAAAGATTCTTCCACCACAGATGAATTAATTATGTGGCATCATAGACTAGGCCACTTGTCTTTGCATGTAATAAGGAAGATATTTCGTCACATCTCCTTCAACCATTTAGTTAGTAATTGTGAACCTTGCCAATTGGCTAAGCCTTGTCGATCAAATTACCCCATTAGTATTAATAAAAAGAGTTCAATTCCTTTTTCTGTTGTTCATTCTGATGTATTAGGTCCAACACCTACCACTTCATTATCTGGTTTCAAGTATTTTGTAACTTTGTGGATGATTTCTCTAGAATCACCTGGCTTTATCTGCTAAAAAATAATAGTGATGTCAATGCTGCTTTCAAATCTTTTCACTCTATGGTATGCACTCAATTTAGTACTAAACTTCAGATTTTGTGTTCTGATAATGGCGGTGAATATCTTTCTCATGACTTGAAATCATTTCTTGATATGGCTGGAATTGTTCACCAGACCACATGCCCAGGAACTCCAGAACAAAATGACGTGGCTGAAAGAAAAAATAGGTATCTCTTGGAGCTTACCTGTGTTCACATGTTCACTATGAATGTGCCTTGGACTTTCTGGTCTGAAGCCATTTAAACAACAGTGTATCTCATGAACTGGATGCCTTCTCGGGTTCTCTCTTATAAATCTCCCCTGGCTGTGTTGTCTCCTCACTCTCAATTGTTTCCTCTTTCGTTAAAAACTTTTGGTTGCATCTATTATGTTCAAATTCTTAAATCTAATCGCTCTAAACTAGACCCTAAAGCAATGAAATGCATTTTTTTGGGCTATAGAGTTGATCAAAAAGGTTACAAGTGTTATCATCCTCCTACACGTCGTAAGTTTATGTCTAGGGATGCCACTTTATTTGAATCCCTTCCATTTTTTTCTTCTGGTCGGCCATCTCTTCACGGGGAGTATCTTGTAGGTGAAGAGTTGTCCTCGGTTCCACTTCCGTGCCAATTCCTATATATCATTTTGATGGGGCTGGTGGAAAGGGGGAGAATGATGGTAATGAAGAAATAAAAGAGCTGAAATGCTACAGTCGAAGGAAGAAACAAGAAGGGGTACATGAACGAGGTAGACCTACCATCTCATGAACTACACCAAGACTCTACTTCGGAGCCTTCTTCTGAGATAGGTAATGTGACTATTCCATACTCTTCTACCTCAGCTCCTGAGAACCTTGACCAGCCTATTGCTCTTAGAAAGGGGGTG
>JAOXJP010000016.1:4869378-4882266 GCA_025762735.1 Platanus orientalis
ACTCCACCTTATGAGGTGATAACTTAGGCTGCACTCAACTTGTTAATAAAAACTGTCTCAACCTTAGCCAAGCATTTTGTGCCCCACTAGATGTGTGAACCTAAAACAACACACAAGTTAAAATTTAATTCATCCTAATTTATTTTTCAATCAATAGATCAAATACAGGTGTCTAAATATGAAAACTCATCCTTACATGTACCAGAATACAAAACCAATGACATTAAAACACAGATATTATATAGATGGGAGAACATGCTAGAATACTCATAAAATGAGGTTAGAAATGAACCACAAAATTGGTTAACTGGCGACTTAATTAGATGACTTAATTACTTACCATGAGCGTCACTCACTTTGTTCCTTCTACACATCTATGAGAACTTTACAGCAATAGGCACATTTTAAAATCTTCCTTTTTTAATCTATGATTTTAAGGTGTAATTTGTATAATAATTGATCACTAAAATTCATTTCCAATATGCTACACACTGCAAAATATCAAAACTTCAAAATGCATTATAACAGGAATGTGTCTGCAATTATTCACACCAATAAAATTACCAAGTATAATTTATGGTTATGAAGGTTCTTGATTGTTCTCGCAGAAGTCATGATTTATATTTGTGCATTAATGGCCCATAGGTACAGCCTTGATCCTAGGCAAGAAAAAGATTATTTTTATCCTCATCTATTCTGCATGTAAACATCTTTGAATAGCTAACTTCAAAATAGACATGCTAATATGCCATCATTCACAAAGTTCAAATTTATTCAATCACAGTCAACATGAGTTTGCATACATAAAGGGGAAGTTGTTAGGATAAAGGATGATCATGATAATGTTGAAGGTCCCTATAGAAACAACAAGACCAAGCACTAAAACTGATTTCTGACATAATTTTTTGTTTTATCAATGTGGATGAATTAAGATTTACTTGCTCTCAGTGAGAAACAATAAAGATGCAATAATCAGTAATGCTACTAAATTTCAGTTTGGAGTTAAGTAATGCAACTACCAATTGTAACAAACAATAATTTGCATATATAATTACCTGATTGACTGTCTAATTATGAAAAAGATTTATTTTCTTATGAGAATAAATATACTGAAATAAATGTACCCAAATGACAACATGAAACTGAACACCGTAGAAAGATTCCTGTGATTCAAAGAATGTTTAATTACTCTCATTCTATATTTTGTTCTATTTATTCTAAGCTCTCCTGACATTTGACCAATTTCCTTTAACCTTGTTTTCTTCCTTTCTTTTTATAAAGCAACGTAACCCTTTTAGTTATTGAAAAAGAGCAAGACCGGGAAACCATACATATGTGCACCAATGGCTGAGAAGCTGAAGGATTAAATCTCTGCGATAGACAAAAACCTATTCAAAACCTAGGTTTCTTGCTATAAGCCGTTGAATGTATTAGAGGCCAAAAAAGGAACGGGGGGACAAAAAGGATGATTACATGGAGGGAATCCAGATTTAGATATTACCATTCGCCAACATGTCGTGTAGTTACTCCAACTGTTGCACGCATGCAATACAACCCATTGATTTGTTGATAACCAAATGATTTCATTTTTATTCATGAAATCCTTGAGATAAAAAACCAATAAAGTTTCTTTGGCAGCCATGTACAAGAGAAAAGAAAGAGGAGAAAGGGAACAGACAACTCATTTTCCTTATTAGATATATGCAATACCCATAACCAAACAAAGCCTCAAAGAACCAAGAAACATCACCACCAAAGAAGAAAAACAAAACCCAAAGGACCCATCTTGAATAGGGTTGATTCCCAATCCTAAATATAGTAGACATAATGGTAGTACCATATACATAGGATAACATATTTTACCCCCTAAAAATACATAGAATATATATATATATATATATATATTAAATAAATTAACGGTAGGTTGGTGGGGAGACAAGAAAAAATTAAAAAGTCACAATAAATAGCCGTTGATATTAGATCTTAATAAATACAGGAGTTGACAGGCCGGGTTTGAAAAGATTGACCTGCATCCCCTCCTCCACTTGGAGCAAACTTAGATTCTCGTTGTCTCCTGTCATGAGAAAAATCCATGTCCAGAGGCACTGCACTGCGTATGATCAGAAAAGAAACACTGAAAAAGGTAGAATACGAGAAATTGAAATTGCAAAGAATATCTAAAATAATAACCTCCATGAATTTTAATGAGCTTTACTTGTCATGCCCCTATTCATGGATGAATATATAATTGAGCTTAGAAGTCATGGGAGTGGTACATTGAAGAAGGGTCACAGCCACCTTGTGACCCATGTCGATTCATGCTTTCTCTCTGGTTATTGTGGCTATGGTCTTCATCACCGTTCATTTTACTTCTAAGATGAGCGGCTGCAGCTGCTCCCAGATTAAGATATACCATTCTCGAGTCAAGCCCAAGGCTAACCATGCTATTGTTGTTGTTGTTGCAGTTATGGTCGTTATTCATTGGCGGGTATATGGCTGTTGTAGTGGAGGAAGCATTACCACTTCCTTCTTCACGGGACATGACTAGAGCTGCCGATTGAACAAGCTCAAGACAGAGCCTTAGCTTGTTAGGCTCAATGTGTGAAAGTCCCGGCACTGCCCCCTTGAAGAGGAAATCAGAGGTGAGTGTTCGGAGCACGTCAAGTGGTGTGATCCCTTCCACCGTTCGAACATTGGGGTCTGCGTGGTGGTCCAGCAAAACGGCCACCATGTCGGGACACACCATTTCAGCTGCAATGTGAAGTGGGGTCTTGCCGGCCGGGCCCGCCGGGTAGTTGACGTCGGCGGCACCCAGCTCTAGCAAGGCCTTCACTACCTCTCGGCTACAATTCTCGACAGCGTAGTGTAAGGCAAGTGCTTCATCAAGATTAAGGCCTTCCCCCATGACCATAAGCTTGACTAGTTCGACGTCTGACGAGTCGAGGGCTCGGCGCATGCGCCGGATCTTCTGGTCTTCGAGTTCGGCGGCGGCGCCAAGGTCGTGGTGACGGTGGTGGTGGTGGGACATGAGAGAGCGGCGAGCTAGGGAGGATTTGAGGCGGAGCTCATCAATCTTGGCTACCACGTCTATGGGAAGATGCTTGGCGAGGACTTCCGGCGGGAGGCCGGATTTGGCGACGAGTTGAGAACAAGTAGTCCAGAGCTGGTGCATGTCCTGCTTTCTTGAAGCTAGCAGAACTTTCATCACGTCCTCTATTGAGGCCTTTTCCACCATGCTTGCCAATTGCTTCTGCAACCAAAAAAGACAAAGATTGATTGATAGAAAAGTTATCTTCAGTGGGTATCCAATGAAACCAAATTCAATTGAAAGCTACTTTGAAACCCTTGAATTCAAAGATGATGTGTTTGAGAAAAATTCATATTATAAATCCTGGCTCTTCTTTCCATAATTGGGTTTTCAATTTAAAACCCTAGACCTAAATGAGGAAAGTCGAATTTTTGAGAAAGATTTGGTGTGTTCCACCAAAAAAAGAGAAAGGAAAAAAATAAAAGACTTGGTGTGATTATCGTGGAAGACAAGACGAGATCGAGATCTAACTACAGAAAATAATGGTTTTGCAACCGAAAAAAAGGAAAAGAACCCAATTCAAGAAACTCAAAATGCTATAGAAAATCAAGATCAAGTGCCTATGTAAAATGAATATAAGCGCACACTTTACAAGGCCCAAAATGCCAATCAGGTTTTACTCAACAAGAAGAAGATGAAAAAAACAAACCCTAACGCAAATACAGGACTCATAATTAAAAATCTGCATCTATTGCTTCAGAAAAAAGAGAAAACCCAGTTCAGGAAAAGCTCCAAATGTCTACAAGATCAAATCCAACTGCTTCAGTTGGAGAAAAGGGATAAAAAGTTACAAATACTTAGATTGCCGACAAAATCCAACCAAGAAGAAAATAAAATCTAACCAAATCAAAATATCGACACCCACTAGAAAATTTTCAAAGCAATTCTTGAAAATCAATTACAATATTTCCCAGAGGGAGAGAGAGAAAGAGAGGGACTAGTGGTCATAATAATAACAAAGTGACCTGAGTGAACAATGCGAGCTGCTCGACACCAAAAGATCTAGCGGCAGCGAGAGTATCAAGAGCAAGATCAACGGCTGCAGTGCAATGCGTGTGCCAACAACCCCTCTCCCCACAATTAGGCCTTGGCTCATGCTTCTGAGGGACAATCGAGACCTGCCCACTATACAAGAATTGCAACATCAACAAGAATACCTCATAACCCACAGTATTCACAGGGATCACCTGAGAATTCCCCGCCCTCGGCGACGATGACAGCGACGACATCATTCTTGATCCTGCCGACTCAAGCCCTACCGGCGGATCAGACCCACAAAAGAACTTTCGAAAGAAGAGGCTCCTGGCTGCTAAGATACACCGGTGTGCGTGCACAAGTCGACCCTCTACATTGAAGGTTACATCACTGAAGGCTTGGCCGTTGATGAGGAGGTTTAGGTAGTCAAGAGAGAGAGACTTGAAAGAATCCTCTAGGCTCATGGTTAAAGATGGATGATGGATAACTGGCTTTCAATTGTTGAATTCGGCTTGGGTTTTTAGCTAGGGCGTGCAGGTTAAGAAGAAGATATGTTGCAGGAAAACATGGAGAGGAAGAAGAGGAAAGCTATCCTTCATCTCTCTTCTTTCTCTCATATCAACTGTTTTGTTTCTTGTGAGAATCTCTCTTGATGGTTGATGTTGTGGTGAGCCTGGCCAGATATTTTGTGCGCGCAAGCGAGCTAGTGAGCGAACGAGCGAGCGAGCGAGAGAGAGAGCAATTTGGGTGGCTGTGCTGGGCGGCTGCGGTATTTAAATAAAATGGGGAAGGAAAAAAAAATTTTATGGTGAGAAAAAATAATATTGGAAAAAAAAAAAAGGAATGTCAGCTGGAAATTACCCTTATATTGCTTTTTATTTATATAAGTTGCCCCCTCTCTCTTCAACTTATGAACAAATTGTTTAGTTCGTGCTAGACGTCATTAGTTCGTTATTAGCAAGGATAAGATGAAATGATCAATATTTGGGGAAAGCTAAGGGCAACTCATGCTTATTATATTTTTAATTTACATTCATGGGTATTTGGTACATTTAAAAACATGTTCTTTTATGTGAACAAGACGTAAACCATGGTATTCAAGTCCACATGACACTTAATACTAAATCTTTTATTGGCATTAATCACCATTTTTGCACAAATTGGATGGTTCACAGCTCACTCGTAATAATGTGCTTTTTGAATCACTATTCCTAGTACAAAATGATTTCACTATTTAGTACAATGAGAAGCTAGAGTTTCTGCAATTTAGTACTCTTTCTCCCAAAAGTAATTCTCCATAAAACGATTTGGATGGTGTTAAATGGATGTATGTCATTATTGAAATGTATTTTTTGGATTCTCATCAACAACAAACAGCCTTATGCCAAATATTGCTTTAACATGAGACACCAACATTACTCACATTCAACGTAATAGAAGTATAGCATTTATTGAGAGAGAGAGAGAGAGAGCAGCTCTCATAAATCTCTATTTAACTAAAATTCTGTAGATGCCGACTTATTTGATTGGTAGAACAACTCTCATAAATCTTTATTTAACTTATAAATCTATCATGCAAATGGTGCCAGGTGCGGACACATCAACGCCAAAAAGTGATAAGCACACCCCCCAAATGTGTAATTCACTTTTCAATGCTGATGCGTCAACCTTCTCTTGCCGTTTGGACAGGTTTTTTGGAAATTCATTTGCACCTAATCCCAGTCCACCAGTACCCAATATTATAGTATAAAATCAAAAATAAATAATAGCATGTGTAAATATTCATGCTTTTCGACTGTTAATTGAATTGTTATCATCAAAACAGGGACATCTTGAGATATATACCATTAAGAGCTAAATTGAATTGACAGTATCCTAACCATTCAAAATCAGCCGGGATTTGATAGGATAACTTAGAAAATTTAAAGTAAGAATGACATTAGGCTGATACATCAATGCCGAAAAAGTAATATACACTTTTTGGGGCTGCTTTTCACTTTTTGGCACTGATGTATCATCCCTGATATCATTCTTAATTTAGACACTCTCTAAATTGTCTTACCACATCTGGAGCCATTCAAAACGGTCTTAGAATAACAGTATTATCAATTTATTTCAACATATTATAGGTGACATCTTTGTGGAATCTTTTGAATGTTTCTTTTATTTTATAAAGAAAGAGTAACACTACTTTTTAAGTTATAATATTTATGCGGCTGATTCAAACCAATTACTTTCTCTCTCTCTCTCTCTCTATATGTATATAATTAAAAGTATTTTGGGAGTTAAGTTCAGATGAACCGGTTAGTCGGTACTTTTTCTTTTGTTTATTTATCCAATTCATTCATTATTTTTTCTCTAACTTGAAACAAAATAGAAAATCAATAAACTTAGAAAGAAATTTATTAGGAAGGGTGTGACAATGTGGTAATTTTATAGCAGACAAACGTCTTTCTCAGACAACTGGTTTACTTGAGAGATACAGATTAGAGAGAGAGAGAGAGAGCATAGGAGAGCGTGTCGGCCTGGCCTGAGCCGGGGTTTAACATGAGGGCTCGTGTCATGGAGATCATTCGTTGGGGGTAAGGTGGGGGCCTGCCTTACACGTGAGATTAGAGTTTTGCACGTGTGGAGGAAAACGGTATCGGTAGCAATGTGAATACGAAAGAAGGAAGCTATTCTTTTGCCCCCACAATAACAAATCCCATCGATTGACACATCACTGACTGTCTTATGATTTGAATACCTCCGATTTGACGTTTGACAAGTCATTCCCACCCATCTTTTCCCCTTATTATTCGCTCAAACGTCTCTTTCTCTCCCATTTGTATCTCTCTACACGTATACGTATTATAGTATTTTTTTTATAGTGTATTCTACTATTATTTTTTGTCCTGATTATATTCCACCAAACGAGGCAACAAGAGAGTACCAAAAAAGAAAGAAAAAATCCAAGCAAGAAGAGGAGAGATGAGAATGACATCAAATGTTATTACTACTACTACTACGGAGCAAATGTTCTGTGATAAAAATTCCTCCTTAGTGTTTAGTGTATATGGTGAATTATAAACAGACATGTGTTGTTTTTGGGTGTAAAAGGGTTCTAAAAAAAAAAAAAATGTTCAGTTGAAAAAGTAGGTGGCAATAAAAGACATCTAATTCAAAAACAAATCATGTGTCCATCAATGGCATGTCTTTAGAGGTCTGTCTCAAAACAGACAATCATTCTCTTTACTCCTATCATTATTTTTGGGATAAAACACAACAATGGTTATTAGGGGTACTAATATTTACATTCATGAATTGGTAGATTTGGAAAACATTGTCAGTTACTGAATTGGTAGATTTAGAAAACATTATCAGTTAAAGGAGCAAATTTGTAATCACCAAAACTGGTGTATCCAAATGTGTGACCACACTATAGGTTGACATGTAGTATGTATGGGTTTCACTGTACATGTGTTAAAGAAAGGGAGAAATTTTTTTGTTTCCCTTGTGTCACACCCCAAAATCCTTACTTGTAAGACCACAATTTTTAGCATGACATTAATCAATTTATTTCGATACTATTTAAATTGCTTATAATTATTTCCCCTTTTACGTTTCATACATACACAATGAAATTGTACAAATAAAACATAATTATGCCATTTCATTCACATAAAAGCTATCATTCATAACTTAAAAATCATAGTTTGACATAATTCAAATAGTAACAATCCATCTTCATATAATTGAAAATCAAACTAGTCTATTACATCTCATAAAATAGAATTGAAATAAACTGAACTAAAATTAAATCAAATCTCCTTAGAAACAATTAATAGAATTCTTGAAATGTTCTCAAACATCTCAAGACTCTATGTTAATAGGGAGAAATCAATATTAATTTTTATAGGTATTTTGGCTGAGACGGAACAACTATTGGTTGTCATATGTTTTTTCAAAGGACATATTCATATGAAATATCTTGGAGTGCCTTGAATTGCAGAAAAATTATCTTACCATAATTGTGGGCCAATTATGAAAAAAGATAAAAAAGACTTAATGGCTGGAAAACAAGACCTCTTTCCTATGCGACAAATTGTTTCTTATCATTTTTTATTTTATAAGGTTGCTATATCTTTATTGGTCTGGAATCTTTAGCTTTCCTGGAAAAGTTATAAAAGAAACTGAGTCTTTGTTTGCCAAGTTCTTATGGGTTGGTCTTGATCTATCCTGGAAGCTTCATGCAATCAGTTGGGAAATGATATGTAAACCATACAGGGAAGGTGGGCTAAACATTATGAGAGTTAATGAGATGAATGTTATGGGCATAATGAAGAATTTGTGGTGGATGGTCTCTAACAAAGAAAGGTTATGGGTTAAATGGGTCAACACAAAATATCTGAAGCAGGACTCCATTTAGATAGTTAAACAACCAATGGATTGCTCGTGGGTATGGAGGAAAATCTTGATGATCAAGAACTTTCCTAAACCTCATGTGCACACTTTAATTGGGAATGAGAACAATACTAAATTATGGTTTGATAAGTGGCATATTGAGGCTGTTTTGGAAAATATTTATGGGGAGAGGATTTAACATGACTTAGGATTGGATAAGCATTGCAAGGTTTCGATGTTGACTCATGAGGAAGGTTGGCGACTTGGATTAGTTGCTTCTGTTGAACTTCGCCGAACTTGGGATGCCCTTCATGACTTAGAGAAACTACTACATGGGGAAAATGATAGAGTGGTGTGGACGACTTCACTAAATGGGATCTTTACATTAGCTTCAGCTTGGATGTTGTGTAGAGATTCGATGGATACTATGGTCTGGTTCAATGTTGTTTGGTGTCATAAATTATCCCAAAAAATGGTTTTGTGGCTTGGAGAGCCATGTCAGAAAGGTTCCCTACTCAAAGCTGGCTTTGTAAACTGAAAATTATTCACACTTCCCAATGTTGTTTTCGCTGGAATAATGGGGAAGACTTTGATCATCTCTTCTTCGGGTGTGAATTCAGTAGAGCAATTTGGAACTTGATCTTGAGAAAAATTTATCCAAGTTATGGAAGGCCCATGCCATTATCTATGGAGTGTGCCAGATTAAGAACACGTACAAGGGGAAATTGGTGGTGGCTGTTATTGGGAAGCTCTCTTTTAATACATGTCCCTACAGTATTTGGAAAGAAAGGAATCAACGTAGATTCACTGACATGAGTTTGAGAATGAATATGATAGTAGAAAATATTATCTTTGATGCTCAGACAATGATTTGGGGTCTTAAGGTTGATCAGGAGGACGAACCTTTGTTTCGTCATATTGCATCCAATTGGGAGTTGAATTTGAGTGAGACCACTAGGCTTCCCAAGCTTTGCACATGGAAAAGACCTCTAGCACATATATGCATGTTATCTTATGATGGATTTCCTACACAAAATGGGGCGGGCTATGAATGGCTGATTAGAGACCACTTGGGTTTTAGGGCTAAATAGTATCCTATGGCATGAAATTTATGCCTTATATAGAGGCCTTCTTATAGCTATTGATAAAGGCTGTCTCCATGTTTGGATCTCCTTAGATTTGAAGATTGCTATTGACGTGCTAAATAGAGATGTGCATTGCCCTTAGAAGGTTCTCTGCCTGGCATACAAAATATGGAAACTCAGGACAAAGTTTGAAATGTTTGAAATCCATTATGTTTGGAGAGAAACAAATCAGCCTGCAGACTTTCTTGCTTTTTGGGCTAATAGTCATCACGAGCATATCCTCTACCCTAATGATTTTTCTTTGCTACTTAAAGATGTAATCCTCAGAGATGCCACTCAATGTACATACAATAGGATGTAATCTTTTTTTGTTTCAATACAATTATTACTTATCTCAAAAAATAATTGAATCAAAATAATAAAGTCTCATGTCTCATAATAACAAATATCAGAGCTAGATCTTCATCTCATCACTTTACTAATTCTTACCCTACCATCTTCATCATCTAAAAATAATGATGTCAACTTTGTAAGCGTGACTAACTTTGCAAATAAACAGAAATACTTAAAACGTGTAGATATATTTGGGTAAATTAGCACGAATAATTTTCATAAAACTAAACTAAACATGCCTTCAAAAATAATTTGCTTATCATTACTTACATACTAAAAATAATGCTTCTTGAATTAAAATAAAGCAAATAATAGATCAAAATTGAAATCAAGATGCATAACTAAACAATGATATAATTCGAAATACATAATTGAGATACTGAGTTGAAACTAAACATATAATTGTCAGATATTTGAGACTAGCTAATAAAAATATCTGAAATCCCCCATATATGCTATGAGCTAGATAACATGTAACAGAACATAATAGACCCATATATAATCTGATGATAGGATACCATTATCTCATGCCTAGTGGCGAGCATTAAAATGACATCGTCAATTATGTGACCTGATGAAGAGGATACCTGATCACATTTATTTAAACCTGATGAAGAGAGCTTTATTAAATATACCTCTTTGATGGCAAAGGGGTCTCATTACATAAATATATACAAAAACATATAGTTTTTCAAAATAAAATGTGTATACTTTATAGAAATGAACCGATATTAAAGAAAAATAGAATAGATCTTTAGTGTAACATCCCACACATATTTGCATATATTTTGCACATGTGTCACACCGATATCGTACACACATGTTATATATGTTTTGCACATAAAATAATTTAAACACATAAGTATTGATCTATAAATTGGCATAACTTTTGAGACACATCGATAAAAATGTAGAAAGAATTTGTTAACAAACTTTATGTCATTGGATAAGCATGGAAGTTTAGAATCTAATGAAACAAATATAGAGTGAAACAAACCCCAAATGACAAAGTTATAGATGTTTGAGTGCATAAAGGTCAAGTAGGAGAAAAAAGTTTTTGAAAGGGCTCTGGCCCAATTAGTTTAGATCCCTGATCGATTGAGCTAGGGAGACCCAATCGATTGGCTAGGAAGCCCAATTAATCGGGCACCCCCCGATCGATCAGAATGGGTGGATGTGTTCGACTGTATTTTTGGAAACTCAATTTTTTTGAGTTTTTTTTGCTTTGGGGGTTTCCTATTTGGACCCAAAGACCTCTAGGGTTTATATAAGAGTGATTTTGACCTATTTTAACACAAAAAACATAAAAGACAATGGAGAGAAGAAGAATTAAAGAAAAAGCTAGGGTTTGGAGGAAGTTTTGAGAATTTTTGAAGAAGAATGTAAAGCTTTGTTAGGATTTTATTTTCAGACTAAAAGTAAATAAACTTGAACACTTTTACATTATTTTGATTGTTCTTAGGTTCTTAGAATTGTTTTTATTCAGTTTTGCTATGATCTATGGAGATTTTTGCTTTGATTATGTTCTTAAAAAGGGGTTTTTTGAAGAAAAAAAATCTCTTTTGCAAACTACTTAAATGTTTTACACCATTTTGTACCATTTTAAGTTCTTAGATATGTTTGCTTACAATTTTTGCAAAGAAACATGATTATTTTGATTCATTTAGGTTCTTTTACATGTTTCTGAAAGAGGAAAAATTTGTTTTCAAGCAAGTTTATGTTCCATCTTTGAGTTTTGATCCGTATAGGTTCTTAAATAATTTTAATCTTTGTTTTCCAAAAGAAAAGATTTGTTTTACTCAGTTTTTAAATTGTTTTAAAATAATCCCATGTTTTGAAAGGAGTTTTCAAAGGAGTTTTAATAAACTTAATTTTTAAAAGCTTGTTTTAAAGTTTTTAGTTATGCCAATCCGTAAAGTTATGTGCTTAGGTGGTTAGATTCTTGTTTTTTTGTTTTGTTTTGTTTCAAAGATATGCATTGTTTAGAAATTATTAATATTGTTAGTTTTGTTCTACTTTGATTTTGCTAGTATCTGTATCTGTTTTGATAAAAATATATGTTTAGTTATGAAATAAGACCCCTTTATCATCATCGAAGCAATTTTGATGGAGCTCCTCATCGGATTTAAATAGATGCGATCAGGTACCTTATTTGTCGGGTCACATTAATTGATGATGTTTGTTGATGCTCATTACTAGGTGTGAGATAATGGTATCCTACCATCGGATTGTAGATGGGTTCATTTTGTTCTGTTATGTATTTGTTATCTAGCAGTACTTTATGTGTGTTAGATTTCTGGTATCAATTATTTGTTATTTATCTTGTAATATATGTGGGAGGGTTCAAGTATTTGTTTTAGTAGGTCTCATATATGTATGTTTGTTTTAACATTTTGTTCAGTTTAATATTTCAGTTGAGCATGTTTTTGTTTAGTTATGGATCTCGTTATGATCTGTTATTTGTTCTATCTAAGATTAGAAACATTATTTTCATATGTAAAGTAATTATTTTGAAAGCATGCTTTATTTTGTTTGATTATGAAAATATTTGTGCTCATTGACCAAATTATTTCAATAAGTCAAGTAGTGTTCCTATTTATTTGTGAAGTTAGTCACACTGATAGAGTTGACACTATTGTTTTCAGATGATGAGGATGATAAGGTAAACCATAGCGTAGATTAGTAGTAGTTATTGATTTAATTATACTTGCAAGTGCATAAATCTATTCAATAGTATAGTTTTGATAAATGAAGGTTGGACCCACAAGGACTTGAATGAATAATCTCAAAGGAGCAAACTTATTCCAATTAGTTTTACTAAACCCTGGTCTAGCAAAAAAGATTTGGGATTATCTTAAATTCAAACTGATTTAATTAATCATGCAAATAGTAAATTATAAAGTGGAAAAATAATTAAAAAAAAGTCAAGGAAGAAAACTCTAAGTCCTAGAATCCACTTTATAG
>JAOXJP010000016.1:4882366-4908983 GCA_025762735.1 Platanus orientalis
ACACCAAAATCAAGCCAAAAAGTCAAGTTTTGACCTTTGAAAAAGTGGGTTGAACATCAAAAACGGGATTACTCTAAAAAAACCCAAAGTTTGGCACTATTATCCTTATTACATAGATACATAAAATGTTGTACCCCGCCTTAAAAGACCCTAAATAATTCCACATAACATGTACATTTAAATCTAGCCCTCTTATGTGGGGGTACATACATAAGTCTTGCTTGATTGTCCACATCACTAGGGCTGTGGTAGGGGGATTTGTCTGGGGTTTGCAACAAACTGATCTGGGAGTATCAGGTAGAAAACAGGTCAGGTAATGTCACAGTTCGGAACAGACTTAAAGGAAACCGGGACAAAAATCTGGAAGCAAACAAGGTTGATTTCAGTGAGAAAATTTTACTATCATGCTGCCACAGGTAGTAGAGGTTGATGGGAGAAGGTTTTGATGGCTGGGATCAACAAGAGAGATGGATTTATGGCCTAGCCGGCTGGTGTAGGAGATGGGAGGTTACGCTTTAATGGAGAAATTCAAAAGGAGATAGGAGAAGATGGGTTTCAGTTTCAGGTAGAGCAGCAAGTAATCAAAGGAAAAATAGAAGAGAGAGAAGAAAAAGAAGGATGATAGGAGAAAATACGTACCTTGTGGGAAAAACCCTAAGCCATACTTAGTTAATCCCTACCCAAGCTTCAAGCTAAGGGACGAGATCTTGAAGAAGAAGAGAGTTTCACTCGTGAAGAGAAGAAAAACATAGCTAGAATTCTTATTCAATCAATCATGTCGAGTACAATGGGACTTCTCTTTTAAAGAGTTAAAATTCAAAAATAAAAGCAACTTCCTAAAACAGAAACCTAAGACCATTTCTATCATAACTTGTTAAAGAAATAACCCACTAAATTATCTCAAATCATAGGCCTTCTTTGCAGTGGTCGACCAGCCTCTAAATTACCCAAAAACAAAAACCAGAATTCCCTCCATGTCCTAAACTCTAATACTTCATGAAACATTAATTAAAACAATAAAAAGACTCTAATAAAAGACTAAACAGCAAATAGACTCCTTTCTTGATGTAGCATAGGTGTTCCTCCATGGCCTTCTCGAGTGGACCCCACCATGACCAATAGCCTATTTCCCTATTTACAAGCCTAATTTCAGCCTTAGAATTAATTTTTCTAATCTCTAATTGATCCTCCGGTAATCTAGTAAGTTGTAGGGCCCAATTTCATTGGTATTCCTACACCATTATGCCCAAACCAAAGTAAAATGTCAGAAAATTTCCAACACTGATAAGTTCTACCCCACCCCCAGCCCAATTCAGATAATATTATTTAGTTAATGTTACCAAATCTTGGGAAATAATGGGACATAAAGAAGCCATTTGAGAAATGAAAGTTGACCTTCTAACAGAAATGTTAATAAAAAATATGAAAAGGCATTCTGCAAAACAAAGTCAAGACAAATTTATTAACAACTTCTTAAGATACACTGGCAACTAAAAATATAGACAAGATGTATACAAAAAATTTTATGACATGCAATTTTGAAATATTCTAATGACCGCATTGCTGAGAACTGAATAAGCTAGTGCTTTAGTTTTAGAACTGGAAGTTTAAAGAACATGAACATCCACTATTAAAAGAGAAGCAGAACTGATATGGGTCCCAGAAGAATTGAAAAAAAAAAATGAAAAAGAAGAAAAGAAACGAAAGAAAGAAGCAAGAACAAGTGAATATTGATTAGGTCTGTGCCAAGTAAAAGACAGATTGGACAAACCTATATCATTGAGGCTCTCTGTATATATTAAAAGGCGCTGTGGTCTGGGAGGGAGTTTCTGCATATCTGTGTCCCCCCTACTTAACTTTATACAGTTTCTCAATGGTGTTTTCCATGATGGCCTGGAATCATCAACAGCATCACATATTTTCAATAGCTTCTGCTCCGCATTCTGCAGTTGGCATGACTGGTTTTCTTGTTTAATCCAGATTGCTGTCTGAACCTGCCGAGCAATGAGTTTCCAGCACATTGCCGAAGTCAGATTCACCAACTTATCCCAAATCATTGGAAAATCTTTATCTTTCCTGTAAGCAGGTGGAGCTGAATACACAAAATACCCTTTAGCTCGCAAAAGACGATCCACTTCTTTGAGCAACACACCATCTGCAAAACATAATAGTAACATCAACAAAATAATAATAATAATAATAATAACAGAGAAGAAGATATCTTTTCATCACTAATGGAATGAAATTATTATAGAACATAAAGAGGAAAATGTACAAGGTCAATGCACCAATCAAAACATTGGACTGAAACCCAGAATAACAAAAACAAAATGGCACAAAACAGCATATATAGGCAAAGCTACTCCCCCATACAAGGAACCCCTAGTAACACCAGTTTTTGCAAGGTCTACAGCATCATTTGTAGATCTATGCCTCCATCAAACAAGATGTTCAGCCTAGAAGCCCCAGCCTTGGCCTCCCTCAAGAAATGGAAAATTTTCCAAGAGCACAAATCCACTCTAGTCCAACCAATGATTAGGAATCTTCCTCATCAATCACTCTCAAAATCCAAGGATAGAGATTCAAAGACCCTGGAGGAGAGAAAGGAGCTCAACACTACCATAATCTCCCACATCAATTGGACCAGAATATGCATACCAGTATCACCTGCAATGTCCAACGCCCCAGTGTTTCCCCTACAGCATCCATCAAAGTTTTCTATCTATATAAAGTAGAAAACTAACAAATGCTGAAACACTTGAACATTGAGAATTTGGAACTCCATCAATACATAAGGTAGCCTTCAAAAGTATAAGCATCAGGATTATCAGTCTACCATACTAACAGAGGAAAAGCATGTCATGAAAATTAGAAGCCTCTAGCATTGGACCATTACACCATCTGTTTAAGAAATACCAAAATTTGTGTATTTCATGCATAGCCACAGCAATGCGCAACAAGTTAACTACTCATAACTAATTACTGGTTGAGAAATAGTGGATTGGTTATGGAAGTTGCTCTCTTCTCTCTGCCACTGGCCGATGAAAATAACATAGGGTTTTTCATCATTATTTTTTTTTTCTTTTTCTTTGAATGATAATGAGAAATTTTCATCATTATTAATATGTACATTAAGCTCAGAGCAATAAATTCCTACCTTATCTGTTACAATGTAGAGTCTCTTCCTATTTAATCTATTAGTTAATGTAAAGTAAACCAAAAATAAGACAACTAACACATAGCAAGAGAAATTAAAGGAGCAAGAACAGCAAAGAGAGAGTTGGAGATGTGAATAATGGCAAACTTTGAAGAATGTGCAATTAGCAGGGCCTCCCCACCAGTTCCAAGGCTAGTGCAACTAATGTTTGGAATCTAGTTCTAGGAAAAATGGAGAGACTTGTGACATTGAAGAGATGATACCTTTCACTCATGGAAGGATTACTCTCATCCAAACACACTCTAGTCTGTCTATTTATTATATGTCATTGTCAAATGCCTAAATCTTCTTGCCTGTATTACCAAATTAATGGAGAAAGTCCCAAGAAATTTTTTTGTGGAGTTATAAGGTGAGAAACTTTTCATCTAGTGAAATGGAAAAGACTATGTCAATTGCATTCTAGAAGATTTGGCTGGGATTATCATCCAGTATCTTCTACATATGGGATTACATCTGGAATGGGGTTATATCCTTTCATGGAGACTTCCTTGCTCATACTTCTTTCAATGTGGGTAACTGAGGAAGAATTCATTTCTGGGAAGACGAGTGGTATGAAGTGGGAAAGCTTTGTGATGCTTCACAAGATTACTCCAGTCGGTCCCCATTGAGGAGCTTCCAATAAATCATTACTTCAAGGTGCACAATGATATGATTGTTTGGTGCCCCACCTTCTGAAGGCCCCACCTTGAGAAAAAGATTAGTGAATGTTTGCTACTCCTTAAGCTAGATGAGGTTATATTTGCTCCAGATGGAGTGAATACTGTGGATAGAAGGATGATCCGAAAGGTCTCTGCTTCACCAAATCATACAACTCTTTTAATAGGTATTTAGTAAAACCCTCTCCCATCCGTTCCTCCACAAGTGGAAGAATTTGCCAGATAGCTTGTTTAGCTAGAATCCTCACATTTGAAATTATGAAGCAGCATGGTACAAGGATTGCAAATCAGTGTGTGTAATGTGCAAAAGGGATGAACAGTCTACTAATCACCATTTCATCTATTGTGAAACTTCTAGATTAGTGTAGAATTACTTTGGCCTCTTTGGAGTTGATTAGGTGTGCCTATTAGGGGCTTAAGAGATGGTTTTCTCTTGGCCTTCCACAACCTTGAGTTCCAAGTGCTGCCCTTTGTAGAATGATGGGTCTGGGAAAGAAAGAAATCTTTGATGAGATCTACTGACCCAAGGATCATATACGTGTGGATACTGGCTCTTTTATGATCATATATGTGTGGATACTGGCTCTTTTATGATGGATTGGCCTCCAACTCAAAGGAATTCCATGATATCGACAAGGTGACCTGAAGAGATTGGATGTCAAATATGTAGGATTATGCAAATGTTGTAAAGATTGTATAATTTTCTTTCTTGGTGGGATGCATGTACAGATCATATAATCAATTGAGTTCTCATTTTGCTACTTACAAGGGAGAGAGAGAGAGCTCTACAAACCTGAGTAGCAACAGTAAGTAATAACATAAAGAGAATGAATTGAGATAGTTTGGTCATGTGCAACAAAGGCCATTGGTGGCACCAATGGGCATGGTATCAAATGTCTCAAAATGTCTTATATCTCACCAACATATGTCCATGTCTACCAAAACAGACACCTACACCGACACGAAACATTTAATATATTATAAAACTAATTTTCGATCAACATGATGTACAATGCCGACGTGTTGAGTGAATATCCCCCTTTCACACTGTATTATTTCCTAATATTGGCATTGTGTTATGCTAAAAAATCATATGAAAAAGGATAAATTCTAAAGAAAATAAGAAGGAAAGGAAGAAGGAGAAGAAAAGAAAAAAGAAAAGGAAGAGAATCTACTTATTCCCTCATGTGTACCAGTTAGATTATGATAAGTTTGTCAACCATTATGTACCAATATCCTAAAATACCAGTTAGATTATGTATTTATTAAGAATATTTTAATACAAGTGTATTAAAATAAGCTATAATTATGTATTGAACTAAGCTACCATTCCTAATGAATCAATTTGTTCCCTAATGCTTATGTAGTTAGATTAGAATATGTTTCCTAAGTTTCGATGATTTTTACAAAATCTCTTTCCGACATTTCCAATGTCTTATTTTGGCCCGACCAACATTGCCACTGACACTGATTAGTGGATGGTAATGCTGAAAAGACTGGTTCAATTTAATAAAAAATTGTTTGTAGGCATATTCTCATGGTTTAAACTTTTTCTAAGCAAGTGACTGTGCAGCAGCCTAGATGAACCAACATCTCACATTCTAGATGCACCAACAAGTATAGGACTCACACTAGAATTCTACACTTCAAGCTAAGCTAAGCATAGCCAACCCAGAAGTTCCTTTATCAGGCATCAATTGGAATTCATCCTACTTAGAGGGTTCCCTCAATTTCCAAGTCCTCTTGCATATCACAATAATACCATGGGGCCCTCAACCAACCCAGATATCTATGCAAGCCCAATACTCTCGACCCTACCTAAGTTGAGAGCAACTCAAGATTGGCTGAGAGACCAATCCAATCTTCCACAAAGGATCCGCTGAAGTAAAGAATTGACCGATACCTTCCTTGGATCGGCCTATTCTTGGCACTCATCTGGATGATCGACCAATCTAATAATATGTTGCAAGGATCACCCGATCCCTCTTTGAAGCCCAATAATGGCGGTCAAACCTCATTCAACCATCATTTTTCGCTACAAACCCCTATTTTCGTGCATTGTTTTTTCTCAAATCGTTAAATCAACCCTTTTGTGCCTAGCTCTACTAGTTTTGTCGATCAAAACTGAGAAAATCTTACGATTTTGACAAATCAAATAATTGTTTTTTTGGGTGGGTTTCAATGTTATATTTTTTGTTTTTAAATTAAAATTTTTTTATTGTTTTTTTTTTTTTTTTTTTTTTTTTTGAAATAATAGATCAGCACAAGTAAATGTTAGATCCACTCATTTCATGCAAGAAAAGCCATGATTCATGCATATATAACAGATTGAATGCAGACTCTTGTAAAAATCCCTATTTTTTGAAAAATAAAAAAATAAAAATGAATATTAATAACTGAATTTAGATATTGTGGGTTTGGGATCAAAAGCCACTTATCTATAGTGATGATGATTTTTCAATAAAAAATGTTTAAATATTCCAATAATCAAATAATTAGTTATTTTAATGGTATATACAATTGGATTTTTTTTTTTTTGATAAGTAAGATTTCTTAATTCCAACTAAAATCGCACAAGAAGTACAACCCAGCTGAGTATTAGGATATTACATGGTTTCATTTAAAAGCAAAATCATCCCAATCAAACATCTATTCATGGTATTTCATTGATTTAAACAGGATGGTATGGGAAACCCATCTAAATAAAAAGGATACGGCCTTTTCGTGAAGCTTGCTCAGATCCGTGCTGATCCTGTTGAAGATTCTATCATTTCACTCCATCCATATCGTCCACACCGTAATAGTTGGAACACTGATCCAAAGCATCTGCCCCTTTGATGATAAATCTCACACTTTCATGGCACCACATTTCAGTGAGGTCCTTAACTGATTCGGGCAAAACCCAAACTCATCTAAATTTGCAGAGAAAGTGACACCATATGGAATGAGCCCCTGGACATGCTATGAATAGATGACTCACCGATTCCTCCGCCGCTTCACATAAACTACACCAATTTGCCAGGATTTGATGAATTACACTTTATTAAAAACAGAAAAAGAAGAGATGGAGCAAAGTACAACGACCGAAGGGGTCGATAAGATTCGCCAAGTTCATTCCTCTTGCCTTCAAGTTATCTAAAGTGAGCACCTTACCCAAGGAAACAACCCATAACACGAATGCAACTTTGGAAGGTAAAATTTCGTTCTCCATATCATTCTTGCGGGACCGAATAATGTGCCTAGCACCATTAGAGACTCATCGCTGATATGACAAAGAAGCATCCCCCTTTCTCTCTAAGCCACCAAACTCCATCTTCTTCATTAGTGTTGCCAACGTTAACCCCTTGCAAACGCTGTAAAAGGCTTGAAATAGGACCCATCTCCCCAGCATCCAACAATCTTCTGATATGAAGATTCCAATTCCTTATTTCTCCTTCAAGCACCGAATGGTTTAGTACTGATCCTTTTTTGTTTTTTCAAAGCCATATCAAAGATCATGGGATATGCTTCAGCAAGCTTTACTCCCCTCCCCCATACCATGTATGCTCTTCCTAAACAAGACAGAATCTCCCCTTCCAACTTTAAATGTGATTCTGTCCTTAAACCAACTTACTCCTTTAAGGATGCCTCTCCACACGACAACACCATATACCTTCTTCGTTGGGCTGCTAAACCATTCCATCTCCTGTGCACCATATTTTTGTGGCTATAATTGATCTCCATAGGACATCCTTCTCTGTAGCAAACCGCCATAACCATTTAGCCAACATTGCTTTATTCTTGCCCTTTAAAGACCAAATCCCAAGACCTCCATTGCTTATAGGCTAACATATATGTTTCCAACTGACCAATGGAAATTTTGTGCTACCATCCAAAGAATCCCATAAAAACCTTCTCATAATTGCCTATAGTTGCTTCACAACATAGGAAGGAGCCGAGAATAGCGACAAGGTATATAACGGTATTCAAGTCATTATGCTCTTGTTAAGAGTAAGCTTCCCACCCTTTGACATGTACCGGCCTTTCCATGATGATAGCCTCTTGTCCATTCTCTCAATAACAGGGTCCCATACCTCCTTGATCTATAACTTTGCACCAATGACAACCCCAAGTAAGTAGAATGGAGATAAGATGGTTGACACCCCATTATTTATGCCAAATACTCAAGTGTAGCACCTACCTCCATTAGTTTGGATTTTTGCAAATTAATTTTAAATCCTGATATTGCCTCAAAAATCAAAAGGATGCATCTGATATTCTTCACTTGGGCAATGGTTCCTTCCAAAAGGAACAGGGAATCGTCTGCAAATTGTAAAAGTGATAAAGTAGGCCCTATAATGATACATCTAGATAATTGATGATAGATTAATTACTTTAGGAATAATTGCATTGATTTGTCAGTAATTTTGTAATTTTATGTAAATTTTAAAATTTTATTTTTGGAAAGTTAAAGATCAAAAAAATATATATTATTTACTGATGTTGATTCATATGATAAACAAGACATAATTGTGGGGTTTTGGATCCAAAACACATACTTATGTGTGCTTTTCACAGTAATTGGGTTTTTATATTAATATTTTTTATTATTCATAAAAATAAAATATACAAATAATGTAAATATAATACTTTATGTAAATGTATATAGTATAGTGAATGCTAATGTTGTTTTGTTTACTTTTCTATAGTATATTATATGTTTTAAACAGATTCAAAGCAGTAATTATTTTTGAGAAAATTTTTAAAAATTATATAAATCTTATTATATTGCTTGCACGCTCTTACTCGTGTATATAATCATAAATCTGCATGTGTAAGGTGTTTTTTGCCCCATTTGGTCATTTTCTTTATTTTTTTCAAAAGATGTTAGTTATTAATGTTATTTATCTTTTCATTTCCATAGATAGCTTTAGGATCTTCACGTACATGTGCGAGGAAGAAGAGTCAACCATATTGTCCCCCACTTAGTGAAGATAAAAATAAAAAAGTGAGACGTAATTTTTGTGGGAAACAGTTGCAGAGCATGTGTATAGGTTGAAGCAATACCTTGCACATGAGGTAGGTGATGTAAAGCATGAAAATACCAAAGAAGGTGATGCATTGATACAAAGGCACCTATAGGACATTCTAAAGTAAAGTTGAGGCCAAGAAAAAAGAAGTGCCACATGAGAAGCTTACAATGAGCAATGACAAGGATTTGGAAATGTTGGAGAAGAAGCAGCTTATTACGACACTAAGAGAAAGCCGAAGATCTACTGCAAGGGATGAGGAGAGACAAATTTTTGGTTTATGGCCTGCTCAATATAAAGGCCGGATGGCTGTCAGTTTTAGTCTAGGGGTAATTCACACCAGAGTTTAAGGTGAACTGGAAATGTTAGAAACCATATAGATCTGGAGAAAGAGCACACAAGATACAGGAGAGAGCCACATCCAGATGGGAATGAACACACACAACCACTTTGAGAAGAGAGGGTGCTAAGAAATAAGATTGGAAGACATGTTCAGTAAGAAAGTAATTGAGGATGTGGGGAACAATATATGCAAGTGGATGCTTACATAATGACACAGCATTGAATGCGGCAAGGGGTCCCTATTATCAGCCTATGATCGACATGATTATAGAGGTTGGCCCTGGAATTGAACGCACCACCCCTAACCAGTTAAGAACCTCCTACTTGAACAAGAAAGTTGAGGAATCAAAGGTCTAATTTCAACATTTGAGGAAGACCTGGCCCAAGTATGGATACACTATCACGTCTAAGGGCTGGACAACCAAGACAGAGGGCTATTGATCAACTTCATGATATAATCAGATCACCATATAATATTCCATAAACTAATCGACACGACAGGCCACTCAAAAACAAAGGAATGCATTTATAGGCTAATGGATAAAGTAGTAGAGGAGGTCGTTGAGAGAAATTTTGTCTAGATTGTGAAAAACGAAGCATCATTTAAAGCTATAGGAGGTGATGGCGAATAGGGAGCACAAATGTTTTTCAAACTTAGATGGAAGCCTATTTAAATCAGACAATTGAACATGGTAGCAGCCCGTGGAAACACATTAAAGTAAGACTTGTCTTGTAGAAGGTGATCGAAAGACTGGCCAAGAATAGAGAAGCAAGATTAGCCATGAGAGAAATCATATTTTTTATTTAGTTACGATGTGTATATTATTTAAGATATGATAATGACTTATTTCCATTCTTTTTTTTATCGATAAAGATGGAATTTTATAAATCAAAGGAAACATATGAGAGATACATCCCTAAAGAGGGCCAGAGGAACCTAGCTGGAGACGACATGCATCCAACCAAAGAACCACTCATGAAAAGGCACCCTAGAAACATCAGGAAGGTGAACCATCCAACTATAAAGCAAAGACAAAACCATGTTGGGAATCTTTCCAGGGGGTGATGACATCCTCGAAAATCCGCTGATTTTACTCCTTCCAAATAGACCAACAAACCACCGTCAGGACACAACGCCAAATCAACTTACCCCTAGGAGAAAGATCATAAAGAGGAGCTTGATTCCACTCTGAAAGCAACAACCTTGTATCCATCGGCATAACCCAAGCACAACCAAGGAGATAGAAGAAAGAATTCTACACCGAAGAAGCAACAGAGCAATGATGAACAGATGGTTAACTGACTCCATGCCTAGCATAGAACATGCAACACTGGTTGGGCCAAGGAATTCCTCTAACAACGATATTGTCCAAGGTAAGGACTTTACCCAAGTAAACCAACCAAAGAAGGAAAGAAGCTTTTGAGGGCATGAGGGACTTCCAGATTATCTCAAAAGCCTAGAAACATCCCACTTCCACACCAAAATGCCCACTACTCACCACCATAGAGGAGAAACAGGAAAGCACTGAGCAATTCCCAGAGGGATCCCTCTTCCACAGGCAACTATCAGTCTTGGAAAGGTTCATGGGAATAGCAAGCACACGATCAAGGAAACCCATAATCGAGGTCATCTCCCAGTCATTGAGATTCCATCACAAATTAAGGTCCCAATAATACTGACCCTCCGAAGAACATACATGACCAGCCACAGAACCATCAGGATTACTAGCCAAACAGAATATATCTGGATAAGCAGCCTCTAAAGAGGTTTCCCCACACTGTATGTCTTTCCAAAAGAGCACTAGACTCCCATCTCCCACCCGAAAGGCCACCCGAGTATACTTACTTTCATTCTTAACAATCTATAAGTTAAAAAAATTTATGAAAGCTCGAAAAAAATTTGGTACAGTTCTCTGTATAAAGGCTCATAAGACATGTCTTCTAGGTCTATTTTTGGGACATATAAAGTTCTTATCTTATGATCAATTATAAAGGTATTATATTTATGAGTATCTAAAACATTTAAGTCCTTTTCCCTACAGCTGACTAGTGGGATTTGTATGTTGACAGTGTTCCCTATTTGAAATAAATTGCTATCAATGTCCTCAGTCAGAGGTGTTCCTCTTCAGCATGCAAGAGAAATTGGAGCATGTTCTCTCTCATCCACTCAAGACCAAGAAACCATTAAAAGATGAAGAACCTACACCACCTAGGCATTTCCATTATAATACGAAGTTGAGGGTTTGCAATCTACTCGATAGGAATTCAGATGATGACTACTACAACCCCACCGACCTAACCCACATATTCAAGGATGATGAAGATCTATGTGGGTGAAGATCCATTGCTCAATGACCGAGATACCAACTGATTCAAAGCACGTCTAGAGGACAAATACACTGAGAAGGGTGATGATAAGATTACCAGGACGAAGATTAACATCCACAGCTAAATGCATCCCACATTCTATTCTCCCGGCATTCCTATAGGCAGTTCCATAGATGTTGGGAGTGTGGAGAGGGTGAGGAAGATCCAGGGGGAGGGTGGTGGTGGTGGTAATGATGATGAGAGGAATTGAATCTTCTACACTGTAGTTTCACGAAATATGATGACCATCACATCTCTACAGAGGACGTTAACCATGGCAGCCGGCCTCAACAATCTATAAGAGACACTCACACCGAGTCACAAACTCAGCACCCAAGGATATCTATGATTAAGTAAATATCATGGATATGGGTACAGGTACAGGCAGTTGGGCACAGTTATGAACATTATGGTTATGAAAAATATTTCACTTTCATTGAGTGCCTATGTAGCCTAGGATGTTGAGGAACGGATGCAATCCATGGACATGAGTGATTCTTTGTATGATAGTGATTCTTTGTCTGTCATATGGATATGGTGAAGACAGCTATATGAAAGCGCAATCGGAATCTTCTATATACAGATATCCACAGTTTGGAGGGTACCGCTAATATGGAGAGGTCAATTAGCCTTATTTGTCCTATCAGCATCCTAGAGATGTGGAGTGGGTACTTTCTCAGTATGGTGACTCAGGATACTCAAAGCCTCATCATGACCACATATATGGAGAGTTCATGAGTTTCCACCTTCCCTCTAGACAATCATAGTCACATCTTTCACCATATTATCGAAAGTACATATGGACCAATCCACCATGCCATTCATGGTGGAAATGGTGACGCCTCTCGCAGGTATGATAGTGTGTTATTTATATTTCTTTACATGATATTGAACATCTTGTATGTTTTTAAACATTAGATGTCATCGTATTGGTGTTTTGACCAATGTTTCTATGATTTTTATAAAATTCTATAGCGAAGTTTAGTCTCATAAACATCATAATGGGATTTATAATGTATGATGCAAAAAAATAAATAAAATGCTTAAAATCATGTATTCTTTTTTTAAAGATTTGTTGACATTTTTTATATTTTTTTTAAGGCTTGGATCAGTTAGGGATTGACCGATCAACATCCAGATCGGGTGATTTGGATTGGGATTGGTCCTGCCTGATCCTAGATAAGAATCGGTTCCCAAGACCAAGTTTTAAAACCATGCTCAAGCTGTCCCAGCACACCTCAAATAGAGTACATGCTCCTGCACATTATTAAAGGTTATTATTCCACAGCAATATCCTTGAGCAACAACCCAAGCCATATGAACAACCAATCATCCATAGCATTCTAAAGACACTTAACCAAATTTATGTCGTGTCCTATTAGCCAACCATGAAATGTAAAACCTAAATAAACTTTTCTCCTTACTGCAAAACCTCTCTCATTGTTTTTCAACTTATTCAAATGACAAGAAATAGCGTTTTAAGGCTTTTGAAAAACATAAAGCAATCATTGCTAAGAAAATTACATAGAGGCAGTGGCGCAGTGGCCACACTACGACAAACTGAAAGAGCCAGTCTCACTCTCGGTGATGGCAACAACAGCATCATTATTTTGGAATTTAGAGGACCATAACAGAAAAATCACTTTGTGGAGAACATTTTTTTCAATCTGTTAGAAGCATCATGATGGCATGACCACATCAAAGGCCATGCAACCCGAATACTATCTGGGACCAAATGCCACACCAAGCCATGCAATGGACCAACAAG
Source organism: Platanus orientalis (assembly GCA_025762735.1). Lineage (NCBI taxonomy): Eukaryota > Viridiplantae > Streptophyta > Magnoliopsida > Proteales > Platanaceae > Platanus > Platanus orientalis. The sequence continues at coordinate 4,895,726 of JAOXJP010000016.1, forward strand.
CCCAGCCAAGGTTGCAATAAGCTGTGCCACAGTTGATGGTCAAGCCATCACCTGGACCATGACATTAAGTGCTAACAGAGGATATGGCCTGGATAAAATGGAATGATTATGCAACTCCTATAAAGGGACAAAGGCTTGGATAATTATGACAAGTAAATACACTCATTGCAGCTTGACTTCTTAGATGGACACAAATTCTGAATTAAAATGAACATATGATAGAAAAACCAATACTTGATAATATAATGAGTATAATTTATCCGTGCTAATGCAATATTTGAATGGTGCCCAGTACAAGGAATTAGACTATAGACAAAACTATATCGTTGAGTCTAAATAGAGAATGACATTATCACCATCGATCCCTATTATAATGATCCGGCTTTGCAGCTTTGTAACTATCATTACAAACAAGCATTGGTGCTTTATAATCAATTTTATCATTTGAAATGAATGAAGTAGTGCAGCAGCATGATGACCAGAAATTTTTTGTTATGATTGAAAAAAAAAAAAAAGCATGTTAAGTTAATACGATATATGCAAAATTGACTTCACCTTAACTGAAAATACAAAATGTTAACACTAGATACTGAAAACTTTCCACAACCATATAATTGGGATGGCAAAATTTTACCATTCTCATGCCAATCAACGCGGCACCGTGAACAGTGAACCATTTCAAATGAATTTGCGGGAAAAGGTAGCTGTTTTGTGGCTAATGCAGAAATCATTGCACCAATTCCTCGCTCTAAAGCAAATTGAATCTGATTCTCATGGCCATCTTTTGGAGCAAAGGACATTGTTTGTATATCCAATGGAAGTAGATAAGCTGCAAAGCTGGCAACCCCACAGCCCACATCCAGAACTTGAACTACCCCAGCTGAACGCAGATCACCTGTCTCATTAGTTGTCATATTACCTAACCTGCAATCACCAAAAAATCCAGACAAATTTGACAAACAAATTTCTCTACAATTACAACCGTATGTAGTCAACTATGAAATAATAATAGATGAAATCATGCCCTTATCTCTCAAAAATAATAATAATAGATGAAGTCATGATTTTATCAAAACAGTAGGATTTAAGAGTCTAATAGTTAAAATAATTATATGGTCTTAGGCCCGGCATGAGGAAAATGAATAATTGCAGTGTACCACATTAGCTGTACATAAATATTAGATGCCAAAGGCCCCAAGGGATTTGGTACGTCCCCTTACTGACGTGTTATGGTCTTGGCATATGTAGTGATCAACACGTGGCGTAAAGAAGTTGAGATCATTTACCAAAAAAGTGTAAATCACTTTTTTATGCCAGGTGGTGGTCGCTGCATATGCCAGGACCATAACAGGTCATTAAGGGACGTACCAAATCCCAGCCGAAAACTTATGATATATTATTTGATACGTATGAAGTACCACAAGAATGGGGAAGGTATTCAGTAGTCACAACTTTCAGACAGTGCACATCCACAGTTTCAACAATTCAACTTACTTTTTTTTTTTTTTTTTTGATGAATACAATTCAACTTACTTTAAATGCATGCTAACAAGGCATAAAAATGAAGCATAAATTTGCTCCAGAGAAAAATCACAAACAGTAGTGATGTAGGATCAACTAAATTCAACACTAGAAAATTAGTGTAAAGCCTTTAATCAAACAGCAGACATTAGAGTTTTAATAGGCCAAAGAAAAGAAATAACTTTGGCATCTTCAAATAAACAAATAAGGTTCAAATTGAAAGGGGAATGGATGGGGTATGAGAAGAATTCGATTCAAAAGGTTGAATAAGAATTTTATAGAAGAGTTAGACTAAGAGGGCGGCAGTTATTGCAGATTCCTCAGCAGATTTGGAAGGTTTGAAAGCCAGTAGAGTTCTCATTTAGAGGAAAAAACCTACAGACTGAGCTTGAAAAAGTAATGGAGGATTAGGACTGAAACTAGGGTTGGTGAGAAAGTAAGATAGCTATAAGTGTTGTGGTCAGATGAATATTGGTTGTTGTATGAAGCAATAGCAGATACATACAGCAGTATGGGAAGGAAGAAGACGATGAAGAAAGAATAACATCAACAAGATAAGGACTTGCTGTAAACAGTAACGCCTGAACAGTTAAATATGAATAAAAAGATGAAAGGAGAAGAGAGAAGAAGAAAAATCTAGGCAATTACACCTACGGTTTCAAGGCAATCACACCTTGGATAGGAGGGATTCACACATCCAAGAGCATTTGGAAATTTCTTATTTTAATTTTTATTACTCAAAATAAAGGAATATAACGTTATATAATCCACTAGATCTCCCCCCTTAATTTTATTCCCAATTGAACATAAATTAGGAAGTTGGTAAAGTCAACCTTGTAACATAAGCTAGTTACCAAACAAGACTAAAATCCAAACAGAATTGAACTAACCAAACCTTGACTGAAAATGCATGGTAGCCCAAGTATCAGCAGGTTTGAAAGTTTTCAGGTATCCAATGATCGCGATGAACATCTTCAACCAATGAGGATCAAGGCATTGCCTGGGCTCACCTCTGATCACTGTCCTATTCTTTTGAGTGGAGGATCATTTGGTAGGGTCTTAAGCCTTTCAAATTTGAAAATATGTAGCTGCTACATCTAGGTTTTACTAATCCAGTGGACAAGTGGTGGAACTCTTAATGCATTACTGGTAGACCGGGTATGCTTTCAAGAAAAAGGTATACCTTATTTAAAAGAATTAAAGAAGTGGAAAAGGAATGTATTTGGTTGGATGGAGCAGAAAAAAGCCATGTCACTTGTGGCTTGGAACAAGGAGGAAGTGGCTCTTTTGAAGGAAGACTTTCTTTCCATAGCAAGATTGAAGGATAAGTTGATTTTAAAGGCAAAAGGGAAAAGAAAATAAAAGGCTAAGGTACAATGGTTAAATGAAGGAAATAACAGCACATTTTTTCACCTTATGGAAGACTAGAAGGAACATTAGCAGTATTTTCAGAATTAAGGTGGGGTAGATGGTGGAGGATTTAGAAGCAATTAAAGGCCATATGGTGGAGTTCTATAGGAAGAGCTATACAAAGAAACCTTTGCCTTGCACCAAGCACTTGGCCCCTTGCCTAGCAACCCCCTCAAGGACCCCCCCTCCTCAAGGTGTACGCTAAGCCTTTCATGGATGGCCAGCACAAGGCCGCATTGTCACGGCTATGTTTTTCTCTCTGTCACAACCACGTGGCGCCCCAACCATCACCTAGGCAAGGCCAACCTTACTGCCATTTGAGCCATTTTCTGACCCACCGACATGCCCCACATGCACTGACAAGGATACTGCTCACTAAGAGGACCGTCACATCAAGTTCATGCTTAATCAGCCCACGAACTACTTCCTTGCGTCGCCACAATGCTCGTCCTGCTCATCGGGTCCCTCATGTCATCACCTCCTAAGCATCCAACTAGTCAGCCACCTCGGCACCCACGTGGTGCCATTGAAACATATCTCAAATGACCATAAAATCCATCACATTCCGTTTATAGCACTAAAGGCCCAACACACCTACAACACATCCTTGAGTTGCCACTCGAGTCATTAAGCCCATTAAAAACCATGACACTTGAAATTCTAGCTCTTAAACCTTATTTGTATGCCTAAAAGAAAGATAAGAAGAAGAAACAAGAGAGAAGAATTGAGATTGGATCAACTGTATAAGTCTATTGTCTCATATGTGGTTTATATTTATATTAAGGGAGTATTGGTATATAGTATATATGGTATACCAAAAGTATACAGGTATATAGTACCCTTATTACATATAAGTCCCCGGATACAGTATTTCAATATTCCCCCTCAAGTTGGAACATGAATGTCAAACATGCCCAATTTGCTGATGATATCATGGAGCCGTATTTTGGTGACACTTTTAGTTAGCACATCTGCTAGTTGTTGGTCCATAGTAACAAAAGGAGTGCAAATCAGTCCGCATAGTATCTTCTTTCTGAAGAAATCTCGGTCAACTTCTATGTGCTTGGTCCAATCATGTTGCACAGGATTGTGAGAGATACTAATGGTTGACTTGTTATCACAATATAGGCTCATCAGGTTCTACTTCAAGGTCAAACTCATGAAGTAGGAGCCTTAACCAAAAGGCTTCACAGATCATATGTGCCATTGATCTATATTCTGCTTCAGCACTCAATCTGGCAACCATTGATTGCTTCTTGCTTCTCCGTGTTACAAGATTTTCACCTATAGATGAACAGTTACCAAAGGTTGAGTGTTTATCTGTGACTAATCCTACCTACTCCGTGTCTGTATACACCTTAATTTTCACATGGTCATTGTTTGAAAATAACAGCCCCCTTTCTGAAGTAGATTTTAGATACCTCAAAATGCGAAGGTAGCTTCTAGATGTGTTGTTCGTGGTGCATGCATGAACTGACTAACAACTCCAACCACAAAAGCTATATATAGCCTTGTGAGTGCAATATAGATAAGCTTTCCAACAAGTCGTTGATATCATCCAGCATCTATCAATGGCCTTCCATCCTAATCATTCAACCCATGGTTAACTTCAATAGGGGTTTCTACTAGTCACGCCCCTAATAAGCCTATCTCAGTAAGTCCATAACATACTTTCTCTGAGATATAAAGATACCTTTCTTGGAAAGAGCAACCTCAAGACCCAGAAAATAATGAAGTGTGTCCAAATCCTTTACTTCAAACTCACTGCTCAAATGAGCTTTAGTTTGTCTACTTCTTCTGAGTCATCTCCCGTGACTATTATGTCATCCACATACATAATGACTGTTGTAGTTCCTTTCAAGGAATATTTAACAAATAGAATATAATCTGCCTAAGATTGCCTATAACCAATTTTGGTTAAACTACTATTGAAATTCTCAAACCACACCTTTAGTGATTGCTTAAGTTCATACAATGTCTTCCTTAGTTTGCACACATTACCCTCACTTTCTAGAATCTTGAAACCTGGAAGTAGCATCATATATACCTTTTCATGTAAATCACCATGAAGAAATGCATTCTTCACGTCTAGCTGCCAAAGTGGTCATTCTTTGTTGGTTGCAATAGATAATAACACGCGGATGGAGTTCATCTTGGCCACTAGGGCAATGGTCTCTTGGTAATCAATACCATAAGTCCGAGTGAATCCCTTTGCTACCTGTCTTGATTTATACCTGTCAATGGATCCATCTACTTTGTGTTTAACAGTATAACCCACTTGCACCCTACTAGTTGGTTGCTTTTCCATTGGAATGTCCACAAGTTCCCACGTCCCATTTTTCTCCAACGCTGTCATCTCCTCACACATCACATTTAACCACTAACTTTGAGAGATTGTCTCTTTCAGATTGGAAGGGATTTGTACAAAAGATACAGATCCAACAAAAGTACGATATACAACATTCAATGTTTTATAGGATACAAAGTTAGAGATAAGATGATTAGAATAAATCTTTTTCTTTTGTGGAGTGCTATGGGAAGATCATCAACATTTGCAGAATGAGTATCATTATCAGAAGCAACTAAAGGAATACGAGCTAGAGAATTACCTGGATCTGAAGAAGCAACTAGGGGTGGATCGCTTGTTATGTCCTTCTTCCTCCTTGTATAAACAAGTAGATCTTTCCCATTGTCTGAAGTTGGGATGTTAAAGGAAAATGGAAAAACTGGAGTAGGAAGTGGGAGCACTGAAGGTAAGCATTGAGACCTCTCTTCACAACTCAAACTCTCCCCCTGAAGAGAGGTCGTGGAACTAGAAAAAGACAAAACAGACTCAAAAATGTAACATCCATCGAAACAAACTTTTACTAATTCCCGGGTTATAGCACTTGTAACCCTTTTGAGCAGACAGATAACCTAAAAATATACATTTTTCTACACGTGGGTCCAATTTTGACCGAACCTCTTTATGTACATAAACATAACAAACACATCTAAACACTTTAGGGGCACAAGAAAGAAAGGATTGCCAAGACACCATATAGCAATGGGTGATTTACAATAAAATACCCTAGAAGGCATGTGATTTATCAAATAGGCAGCTGTAAAAAGAGTTTCAGACCAAAAGGTTTTTAGGACGTTCATAACAAATAAGAGCAATCGCGTCACTTCCAATAAGTGGCGGTTTTTCCGTTTAGCAACACCATTCTGTTGACGAGTGTGAACACACGATGTCTAATGTATGATACCGCACTCTGTCAAGTACTTCTACAACTGAGATGAGTTGTACTCTCCCCCATCATCAGATCTGAGGACTTTAATGATGTATCAAATTGAGTCTGAACCATCTTGTGAAAAGTATGAAATATTGAAGAAACTTCTCCTTTGGTTTTCATCAAATATACCCATGTAATTATCCACACAAAAAATCAAATATACCCATGTGCACTATGAGTAATCATCAACAAATGACACAAAGTATTGAAATCCAAAAAGAGAAGTGGTAGGGGAAGGTCTCTAAACATTAAAGTGTGCCAAAGCAAAAGGAACAAAACTTTTATTATTAATACTTAGAGAATAAGTGTTCCAAACATGTTAGGTCAATTGACAAACTTCACACTGAAGATTAAACTCGACACTAGACTCAAATAAGCTTGGAAACGAAATACATAAAGAAGCTATAAATAAATGACCCAACCAATTATGTCATTGCATTAACCGGTCTTTATTACTGAAATGGAAATCATGACTACTGGAAACACAAGTTGTTGACAATTGAGAATCCACACTGTCATCAAGGAAGTAAAGTCCAATCGTCTGCCTCGAATACAGGTCCTGAAAAACACAGTGAGATGGAAAAAAAGTGACTGAGCAATTTAAATCACAAGTGATACAACTAATGGACAACAAGTTAGTTGCAAATTTAGGAACATGAAAAACTGAGGATAGAGACATAGTTGGTGAGACGTTTAACACTGCATTTTCAAGAAATAGAGGGCAATGTCCCGTCTGTCACTCTAACTTTGTCGTGACCAGAGCAAATAGAATAAGAGGAAAATAATGATGACAAACCTGTCATGTAATCTGATGCTCCTGAATCAATAATCCAGGATGAAGATGTGGATGGAAAGATATGGAAAGCAGTGGCATGGGTACCTGACTCTATGGAAGCAAATGAGGATGTAGGAGGACGACTCGCTTAGGGAATTGTAACCTTCTATCGAGAGGAGTCACTAGAGGATGCAGTACCAGTGTCAACTGTTTTGGAGTTATTAAAGGTAGAAGCCATATCCCTCTCATGTGATGTGACAGAGTTTGTTCGCCCATTTCCCGGCTTATTGAATTTTTCAGGTCGGCCAACGAGATCCCAACAGTTCTCACATGTATGTCTCATCTTCCCACAATGACTACAATGGAGCTTGTCCTTATCAATGAATCCTCATTTCCATGAAGTCTTCTCTTTATATCCTCATGACTAGGTCAAAAGGATTTTTTAAAAACCACTCTTACCCCCCTTTTGTAAAAATGGGGTAGAAACTAAAGCAAATCTCTCTAGAGGCCTAGAAGAGTACTGACGCATGACATTATTCCTGCTTTCTTCACTCTGTGCTAGTGCATACGCTTCATTTGAGGGAAGTTGACCCTTACTCGGGATATTGATGCAGACCAATTCAAATTCGTCATTTATCCCAATCAGAAATTCAAAAATCCTACCTTGCTCAATCTTTTCTTTGTACGTCACTGCATCTGCCTAGCATTTTAGTTTATATATTTCATAGTGATCTAACTCCTCCCACATGCTACGCAAAGTGGCAAAGTTACTGCCTAGACTTTTCTCCCTCTGACAGAAATGAGCAATTTCCTGATTTAATTGATAAATTCGTACAAAGTTCTTGACCTAGGAATATGTTTATGCAGTAGAGTCCCATATATCCTTGACTGTTCAATGAAACAAAAAACCATGGTCGATCTGTGGCTGCATCAAGTTAAGTAACCACGACATCACAACCAGATTTTCAAACTCCCATTTCTCATAAGCCTAAGTATTTGAGGCATCTGGTTCAAGAACACGGTCACTGATGTAGCCAAGCTTGTTCCATCCACTAATATACATCTTCGCAGTTTGAAACCATTCCAAATAATTCATTCCATCCAACTTGACAGTGGTGATTTGTGCACCGAGATTGTCACCCTGGATACCCATAGGTGACATGTTGCTAATAAAACTCAAACCGTTCCAAGCATCATCCGTCTTTGTAGACTCCATTGATACTTCCGACATTATTCACTTCACAAGATTACCTCACACATAATCAGCCCAAATGATTAGAGAAAGCAGCCAAACAACATCTAAAGATGCCTACAAACCCCCATTCACATCACTGAACCTTCAGGTTTGAAGGCATGAAAAACGAAGCAAGAGTAACAGATTTCATCCCAGGTGTTTTGCCTTTCTTAGCCGAAAAATCACCACAGACCCTTCAAATCTCAACAAAACTTCACAAGGCTTGTCTCAAATGATTCTCCCTTAAAAAACAACCAATCCTTTCAAATGGATCAAAAAAAGGTCTCAAAAAATGATCCCAACACTGCTCCAAAGTCGTCTCAGGCGTCCCAAACTCACATGGCCGAAAATGGCTAGATCTCTCTCAAAACCAAATGAAATAAGATGAAACTTGTTTCTACAGATTCCTCATCAAAAAATGACCATCCTTTCGAAGAAATCGATCTGAAACACTTCTAATTGTTATAGATCTACGATTTACCAAAAACAGAGTTTTTTGAAGTCTCTTCACAAAAACTTCAAAATAAACCCAACCATGCATAAAAAAAAAAAATCGCAAAAATCACCAAAAAACCAAGGGATCAAGATCTTTCAAAACCTAAACTTTCACGTAAGTCGGTGGTACGGTCTACTAACGTCAGCATCATCCCTCTGCATCAGGATGCCCGATCACATCACACTCTGATTCCAACTTGAAATTATAGCTCTTAAACCTTATTTTTCTACCTGAGAGAAAGATAAGAAGAACAAGAAGAAACAACATAAAATAATTGAGATTTGATCAACCGTTAAGAGTCTATTGTCTCATACGTGGTTTGTATTTATATTAAGAAAGTATTGGTATGCAGTACATGTGGTATACCAAAGGTATACGGGTATATAGTACCCTTATTACATATAAGTCCCTAGATACAGTACTTCAACAAACACCTTATGAGGGCACCATATTGTTCCATGCAAGATGTCGTATCGAGTCTTGCCATGCCACTACTATGGCCATCCAGGGTCAAGCCAGGATTTTACCCAGCACTAGAACCACGCACACCCAAGCACACTGGTCACGGGATAACCCACTCGACAAATTACGTGCCACCACTATCGCATACCGCATAGTAGTAGCACACCCATAAGAAAGCCACCAACTCAGGCCGAATGCATAATGCTGCCCACACCTGGGGCCCCAAGCATTGTCCCATGAAGGAACCCAACCCTCATAGGAACCCTTGGCCACACCTTTGTGCCAGCCTAAAGCCGCCCCTAACTTGCAATTTAAGCTCATGCGGGCTAGGAACATGTCACATGTCGCACAGTCCATTGTGCGGCCCATGGCAGCCGTGCCCATGCACATGCTAAAGGATATGTTTGTGCCAGCATGGCCTTGCGTGGGAGGCCTAGCATTGGCACAGTTAAGCACAGGAGCGTAGCATGGTGAGGCCATGCATGCGGGCATGCAGCCCAACAGAGGCAGCAGCACAACCATTATTCCTAGATTTGATGTCATGCAATACAAGTATTTATCAGATGAGCAAAAGAACTGGCAAGAGAAAACTTTTGGCAAAGATGAAATCAAGAAGGCGATTTGGGATTCGAAAGGAGATAAAGACCCTAGTCCAGATGGTTTCTCCATATCTTTCAAATAGTCTTGGTGGGAGGTGTTAAAAGGAGATATTTTGGCAATCTTGACATATTTCCATCAGGGGTCTTTTGATAAGGGCAGCAACATTACTTATCTTTCTCTAGCCCTGAAGGTGAAAAGTGCTGATAATATTATAAATTTGCAACCCATAAATTTTATGAGTACTATATATAAGATTATCTCTAAAAAAAATTGAGTAAAGATAATTTTATTTTAAAAAGAGGAGAAATGCATGAGAAGTGCATTCCCCCATAGGGCAGAAACACTAACTGCAAACAATAGTCCCACCCGAATCCCAATCCTGATACATCAGACCCTGCATTAATAGGATTTGAGCAATCCAAATAAATAACTGATAGAAGATTTTCCAGCAGCATATCCAGATCTGTCACAACTTATTCGAAGAAACGCTTGTTATGTTCCATCCATATATCTCAGCACACCATGACAGGAGTGCATATCCATCACAATCTCTCTTGCTGTGTCCCCATTCATACAGAAAACTTGCATTGAACCCAGCAACGGTCAACATACCAGGCGAAAAAGAGAAGATGAAAGAAAAAGAAGATGAAGAATTGGGAATTGTAGAGGGTATACATCCTTACTCCACTTATTCGGGGTAATATACCCTTCAAAGGAAAAAAGAAATACTATTGAGTATGATAAAGCCCATAAGACCAAAATTACACCTTACAACAGTCAACAATAGCTTCATGTACCTTATAATTCTCTTTCAAAAGAATTCCTCCCACTTAAAGTATGCATATAGTGCTCTGGCACATGCACTGAGATGAAAGATCATGGTATCTCCATCCTAAAACCACCCTACTATGGATTTTTTATGCCAAGAGATCTCCTCCTTGTGAACCACCCCTTTAGGCTCCTTGGCTTTAATTCTAATTGCATTATCTCCCTACACCAAGAACATGCCTCCTCCTTATTGACAGTTCTTAAGGTTTCACGAATATTGTTCTTCCTCATTTCACTCTACCAAATGCCTTTTTTCTTACATTTCCAAATTTCTTCAAGTTTTAAGCTTCTTATAGGGCGGGGCAGTTAGGGCTGTCAATTGGGCCGGGTTGACCTGAAGCCCAATTTGTCCGACCCCAAAAAAGGGCAGACTGGGCAAGTTGAACTTTGGGATGGGCCAAGTTCAGGCCCAGGCTTTAGGCCCAAAGTGACTTTCGGGCTGGGCTCTGTCACAATCTTCTTTAGCCCGAAGCCCGGCCCAACCTGAAATACACATATTATATAAGCCCGAAGCCCAGCCCGATTTAAACCCAACCCTAATAGGGATACACTGTCGGATTAAAAGCTAATCCAATGGTGTAGAGAAACTATATAAGTTAAAACTCTAATATTCTAACCCTAAACCATCCACCTCTTCCTTCCCTCTTACAGTTCCCCTCCATGAGTTTGGCAAGTGTGGTGGTGTCAACATGTCCATTGAAGCTTGGCTACATTTCGGAGACAAAGGGTCAAATATCTGCTGGTGAACTGGCATCTTCAACCATACCATCTTGAATCTCAGTTATCGGATGGAGGTTAGGAGGGTACCGAGGCTGCAAGCAGGATGCTTGTGATCTTGTCGGTGTTGATACAGCAGCAGTGGACTCACCATGGAAACACAATGCTTGTAAGGCGGTTGCAGCTGTTGATTCGTTGCTGTGTGATGATTTCCCCAATTCCACTCCTCTTAAGTAGGTGCCAGGGTTCTGTGCTAAGGTAGGTGCCAGGGTTTTGTGCTAAGGCTCTTAAGACCTTCAATATCGTGCAACACCTTGGAAAAAGAGCACTCTGTGGCTGTTAATCGCAGGAAAATAATGGCTTACAGCAGCCATTACTCTCTGATCGGATGGTATTGCTCCAGCCCTCGCATGAGTAGTTTTTTTGTTAGGAAAGCATGTTTTTGTAAGAAGTGTGCTGAGTGTCAACCAGAAGGTTTTTTCTCCCTCCTGTTCCTGTACTCACAAAATTGTGATTCTTTAACAATGGCTTCAAGAACTTATAAGAGTTTCTTACAGAAATGCATCCAAACAGCTTCTTAGTTATCAAGGTTCATAGTTTTTTTTTCATTTAAAATCAGGTTATTAAATATTACAAACCCAAGGGTTTTGAAGTAAATTCAGGAGGGAGACAAGGTGGAGTAGTATCACTTTCAGGAGCAGCAAGCAGTTCATGCAAGCTGGTCAGTTGAAAGGGCCCAAAATCAAGTAATTGCAAGGTAGACTGATGTTTACTTCAGGCCAGCCTGAAGCCCAAATTATTAAATTGGGCCGAGTTCAGGCACAATCGTTCAGGCTAAGTTCAGGCTCGGGCTGGGCTCAGGCGAAGATGTTATAGTTTGGGCTGGGCTTGGGCTGACGTTTACCTGGCCCAGCCCAGCCCGATTGACAGCCCTAGGGCAGTGCTTTCAAAGGACACATCACCAAGAATCCATTATATCCAAGATGTTCAGAACCTAGAGCCACATTATCTCAAACCTTAACAATGATGGCCACTAGTTAAGCCCAGTCCAATAGTTTTTAATGTTTACTGTCAGAAATAGTCCTCACAACCAGGTGAAACAAGGAACCAGTCCAGTTTGCTTAAGATGGGTTTTTCCTGATTGTTTGTATAAAACATGCTATCAACAAAAAAGGCAAACTCCTTCATATGTTTTTTCGTTTTTGGTCAAAAAAACTCCTTCATACTTGAGGTTAGTCAGCTACCACCCTACAACAACAAACCGCCTTATCCCAACTATTTGGGGTCAGCTACACGAATCTTGTTCCGTCATTCCGCTCTGTTTAGGGCCATATCTGCCGTTAAATTATAAGCTGTCATGTTCCCCCTTACTACTTCAACCCAGGCAATTTTGTCCTTCCTCTAGTCCTAGCACCTTCAACTTGCACTGTCTCACTCCTCCTCACTGGTGCAGTCATTGGTCTTCATTTCACATGTCCAAACCATTTCAATCGACTTTCCCTCATTTTATCACCTTTGGGTGCTACCACCCTCCTTTTCAAAAAAAAAGATCATAATGCATTGAAGTTGCTGACTATGCCCCATGAAGCTTTGCAAAGGTAATCCTCCCAAAAGGGATGCACACTACTCTCATTCATCCTACGCACACTGAAAAGATTCATGAAAATTGGGCCTTTGTATCACTGAATAAAATGGGGTCAAGAAGTCTCAATCTTGTGGTATAGCATCATCACAGCTCCTCCAACCCACATTTATTGAATGATTTTGTTATGAATCAGCTCATTCTTAATTTCACATAGAATCACAGCATATGCTTTCCATTTCCTTACCTTTACTTTGACAACCTCCCTCACAGTCCAACAGAAAAACTGTAGCTTCAATTGGTAACTACATTCATCACCCTCCACTTAGAGGTGAAAACACGCCTTCCCTCTTTAAGT
>JAOXJP010000016.1:4909083-4921392 GCA_025762735.1 Platanus orientalis
AAACCATCAATATCTTTAGCCTTTTTCCCTTTCCATTTAGTCTCTTGTAGACAAACAATATTAACTCTCCTTCTTTTTATAGTGTCCACTAACTCTATATTCTTACCTGTTAAGGTTCCTATGTTCCAAGTTGCTAAATGAATCCTACTCTCTTGGACTAACTTCTTTACCCATGTTCGTCCATGGTGTGGGAACCCTTACATATTTTTCATTGCATCCAAGCACCGATGCAACGCTCCTTGCCAATTTTTCACTATATTCGGGGGATGAGGTGCCCCTCGCCAATTTTTTGCCACATCCATGGAATGAGGCGCGTTGCTTAAAGGGTACACCCTAGTATTAGATCGATATAACATATTTTAAGGATTCATGTTTAATGGTTTGAGTATTGTTTAAGGCTGGCTCTCAACCTGACGCCACCCTCCTCCTTTATCCGGGCTTGGGACCGGCAATGTTTGAAGATACAAACATTGACGGAGTTAAGAAGTCTGAAAGCAAAAAAGAAAAAAAGAAAAAAAGAAAAAAAAGGAACAAACAACAAAGAGAACACCATGTTTCTTTAATGAAATGGAGGCATTCTCTTATACAGAGAAGATGCAAGGATTTACCCAATACTCATAGAAAATAGGACTGCTTAAATGGCCAATGCACTAGCAAATTTGACTAGCCTAATGGGTCAAGATTTAACAAAAGCAATAAACCAAAACTAATATAATAAAACAATAAGAAATCATGTTGCACATAAATGCTTGTCATGTGGTGTTCTTGTGTGTGAAATGCAACCCTAGATTGCTTGGTCTCATTCTTCTTGGGTCCCGACCCAATTAACCTCGATTTTTAGTTGTATTCCCACTATGGATATCTTCCTTCCCTAAGCAACGTGGGACTACATCTTGCTACATCTTGAGAGGTGCAAAAAAAGGGACAATTTGACACTCTAAAATTTTTGAGTGAGAGATCCAAATTGCTTGCACAAAAAAGAAAAGAAGAAGAAAAAGAAGTTAAATATTGCAATAAGAGAGACAATATGAAAATGACAATGAATCTTTAAATGCAAAAGGTTTTTTATTGTGCCACTACTGGCTTTGTAGCCTACAGGCAGAGTGTTTTCTGCCAGGTGGAGAACTGGCATGACAGATCCAATAGTCCACCTAATGGGGAACTGTTCCCATCAGCCCTATGGCTTGCTGTGTATAGCACTTCCATGAATAATAGTGCTTAAATAATCTCACATGGTACTGAGCCTCCCTCTCTCCTTGGTTCATAAAGACACAATATAGGAACTCTAGATTAAGAGCCGGATGCACCAATAGTCAAGTATAAATAAGACTTAAAATTTCTTTTTTGCCACATCGTAGAGGGCTATTGCCTATTGGGCTGAAACTTGGCATGTGAAAAGGGAATGCTGTGAGAAACACCTGTACCCTTTTAGGTTGGCAATTTTGCAGCCATCTGTCAATATAGTGTCATAGCAGCAACCCTTGCTGATTGAGTTCCACAGCTAACAGGGCCTAACAACAACCACAACAACAAACAGCCTTATCCCAACTATTTGGGGTTGGCTAAATAATACTAATACTAATACTACTACTACTACTACTACTAATAATAATAAAATACATATGAAGATGTATAGGAGAGAGATAAAAGTTGAGAGCTTTTGCCTTTTATTGTTTTATTTATTTTTTTCAATTATTTTTTTGGTAAAATAATATTTTAGTTATAAAACATTAAAGATGTGTGGAGATAACGACTTTGCTATTTCTATACTTTCTTGGCCACAACACATCCAAGATGTGTATCATTTTTTTTATTGGTAAAAAGCCCTTAAAACTTCAAATCCAAATCACATCAAATGAGTATGAAGAGTTGCAATAAAGCAAATAACACTAATGCATGTAAATGACAAATATTAAAAACATATATTGATGTACTTGCACTTTAAATTTATTTATATAATTTAAGCATTAGTATAAATAATTAATTTTGTTAATTAAATATCTTTTAAGATCCCAAATTTAAAATTACTATTTATTTTTAAGTAAAGCTTGCTAACCTTGAATTTTGTATATTTATTTATAGAATATTGTCACATACAGTGCACATTTGATGATAAAAACTATACTGATTTTTTTTTTTTTTTCTGATAAAAAAAAAAGCATAAGCAAATATAACTAGGGTCTGGATCTGCTAAAATTGGCGTCTCAGCAACTTACTGGAACACCCAACTGAAATGTGTGTAAACAATTAAAATAAGATTTAGATTCCTTAATTAACTCGAGAACCTTTCCTAATGTTGTTTACTAGTTTGTAAAAAGTAGTTTAATTAACTAATTAATTTTTTTAATTATATCTTTGAATTTTAGACTTCTTTTTTGCTTTTTGGTTAACAAGAACTATAAATGGACAATCAACTATACATTATCTTTCAACCGGAAAAAGATAATATGGTTAGCAGTAAGTGCAAAAACAATTGAAAATAAAAATTAGACCAATCCGATGCAATTTTTACGACTACACTAGACGACCAATTCAATGAATCATTTGACTCAAATCATACCTTTCCTCCATTTGAAAACATAGACTTTGTAAAACCTCATAAACCAATTCAATTTGTGGATGACACTCATCACCTGCAAGGAATGAATGCATACTATTTCGAATCTCAATCCAACTGCACCCGATCATCTTTTGAGCTTCAGTTGCATGCATCAATGCTCTAACTTCTAATGCATCACCCCACTCTCCAACGGCTGTATACATGTTAGCAAGAAGCACATAATTTGAGGAATTATCAGGTTCATCCACATATAGGTGTTCTGCAACTCGCCTCGCCATTTTTATATTCCCATGTAGTCTGCAGGCTCCAAGCAATGCACCCCACATAAAACTATCAGGCTTGAAAGGAAAAGATAGAATTAAAGCTTCTGCCTTCTCTAATAGCCCAGCTCGTGCCAATAAATCGACCATACATGTATAGTGCTCTGTCTTGGGCTTGATTGAATATTTATGAATCATGTCATTGAAGTATTTACAACCCTCCTTCACCAAACCATTGTGGCTACATGCAGTTAAGACACCAATAAAGGTGACATGGTTTGGGACAATGATCATTGGCCTGGATTGCACCATCTCATCAAAAAGGTTCAAAGCCTTCATAGCTTCACCATTCTGGGAAAATCCACATATCATTCCATTACACGAAACAATATCTCTCTCAGGCATGCTTTGAAAAACTTTCAATGCATCATTTAGCACACCACACTTTGAATACATATCTAAAATTGCACTTCCCACAACTAAATCAGTTTCTAACCCAAGCTTCAAAACAAGTCCATGAAATTGTTTACCCCTTTCAAATGCATTAGCACTTGCACAAGCACCAAGTATACCCCCAAGAGTGAAAGAATTTGGCTCCACATCAGCCAATCGCATTTGATCAAACAACAACATTGCATACTTCTCGTGTCCACCTTGCGAGAGTCCAATGATCATTGCAGTCCAAGAAACCACATCTTGCTCAGGCATCTCCTCAAACAACCGGGCAGCCGAGGCAACAAATCCACACTTAGAATACAAGTTTAGCAATGCATTGTTAGTGAATCGATCACAGCAAAACCCATGTCGTACAATCAATGAATGCACCTGCATAGCTCCAAAAATTTGCAAATGAGATGCAAACACATTCAAGATCGTACTAAAAGTATACTCATCAGCATGAATCCCTTCTCTAACTAGTTGTTGAAACAGTTGTGAGCCAATCCCAGCCATTCCAAACTTGGAATAACAAGAAACCAAAGCATTCCATGTCACCAAATCTCTACCAGGCATATCATCGAATACTTTCTTTGCATTCTTCATTTCTCCTACTTCTCCATACATTCTAAGAAGATTAGTGCCAATGAAAGCATCCGAATACGAACAGACCTTAACAATCTCCCCATGGATTTGTCGTCCCATTTCCAAATCACAACATGGAATTACAATAGCGAAAGTGTAATTATCAGGCCTAATTGAACTAGAATGCATTTGGACAAAATGGGTCATAGCTTCCTTGGATCTTTGGTTTTGAACTAACCCAGAGATTATGATATTCCATGATCGAGAATCGGGTTCGGGTGTGGCAGAGAAGATTTTCAGGGCTTGATCGATTCGGCCAGATTTGATGTAGCCTGATAAGAGGGTGTTGTAAGAGATGACGTTGGGACAAGGCATGAGTTGAAGAAGCTTCTGTGCGTCCAACAAGGCACCGGATTCGGCATAGGCTTGCAGAAGGAGGTTGCACCGGTAGACATGGTTTTGTAGGCCTGTTTTTAGGAGGGAAGCGTGGAGTAATTGAGCTTTGAACATGTGAGAGGTTTCAGATTTGAATTATGGAGACCTCTACATTTCAATTCTCAAACGTATACAAAGCATTTTGGTTGGACAGTTATAAGAGGAAATCATCTAACAATTGCATCTACAGCTCTAAATCCCTCTACAGTATATCACAGCTACAAAAGTGGTTGATAGGTCCATCTGGACTGTAAAGTGGTTAAACAAAGGTTAGCATATTCCTTTAAGATCTCGTATGCCTCATCATTTAAAGGGGCTGATATCATCTGCGCCACCACCCCTTGTGCGACTCTCAAGGGCCATACGGGAGGGGGGTGGATGAATAAGTCACATTTTGGAGGTGAAGTGACATCCCAAAAATTGAATTGATTCCTCCTGTGTGGCCCTCAAAAGTGGGCTGATATCCTCTACGCCACCCCCTTGTGAGACACATCACCTCCAAAAAGTGAATTGATCCCCCCCTCATGTGGCCCTTGAGTGTCTCACGAAGGGGGTGGCATAGAGGATTTCAGGGCCTCAAAAGTTACACAAGGGGGGTGGTGTAGAGGATTTCAAGACCAGTTGGCACATTGTAATTGGTTTTTCAGCAAAAATGCTGAAAATGCAATTTCAGCCGTGTTGTGATAGCAGCTTAGCACTCTTCATGTCTAGAAAATTCTCAGATGCTATTATCTTGCATAATTACTATGGTTTTGCTTAGAAATCATTTAACATGGAATGAAAGTCTAAAAGTTTCTCAATTAGGGGTGTCAACGAATCGTGCTAAGCTGAGCTTTGCCTATATCAGTTTAGGATCAGGCTTATAAGCTTGGCTAGGCTTGTCATAAGCATTAGAACTAATCTTGGCTGACCAAACTCAACCCTATAGATGTCTTGGTACAACATCAATAATTTTATATAAGACTGACGTGATTTCGTCTTAACTATCCCTATCTTGCAAGACAAAATGATTTTTACATGCTTTGTATTGGAGTATATAAAGTTCACCAGTAATAGAGTCTTCACCCCAATGTTTCAAGAAGATAAAAATGAAAGTATTTATTTATTAAATTATATAATGACAACATATCTTACTATTGTAAGTCATACGCGCACTTTCATTAACTCAGCAAAGGTACCAACAACTTGCGAAACAATTTCTTTCTTTTATTTCACTTTATGTAGAACAATATATCTATGGTTAGATTTTGAGCACTTGTGAACTTAGCTTGATAATCTCTTCATAAACCATCCTCACAGTCCAAGTATCTTATAGGATTTCTACAAAATTTCGCAAACTGTTTACAACATGTTGCAACAAAGATCTGCCAATGCCACCCTGCTTGGTTGTCTGTGGTATCGTCTGTCCAGAAGTCTGGTATTGGAGTGAATTCTCCTGACAGCATTCCATGATGTCTGCCTCTCCTGCCTGTATGCGGGTCCTGTGATGAGGCAGCCTGTGAGCCCAAGTGGGCCTATCCCAAAAGAAAAAAAATCCTCGCTGAATGTTGTCTTTTCGTCCACTGAGCTCATGTGTGTTCTTTAAGTCATGCACAAACATTCTGCTGCCTTTGTGGCCTTAAACAAAAGCAATGTGAGGATTGCTGTGAGGAATGCCATAACAATAATCACCAATTATGACTCTTCATTCTCTCCCTCTTGAAAGAAGCATTAAGACAGCCATTTGTATTCAAACATCCATACTTTCTCATCTGGAGGGGCCACCAATTTGCAGATCATAGAGATTTTAGTTTAAAAAATAAAGAAGAAATACAAACTTTTTAAAATCCAATGGATTATTTTTCTATTTTCTTAGATACATTTTAAATGTTTACAAATAGGAAGGATTTTTGTATGCTGGCATTTTATTTATTTTTATTTTATTTTTTTCACTAAAAACATAAGATAAATCTAAGAAGAAAAAACAGACAGAGAATGTTATGAACCACTTTCGGCTTTGGTCTACCATAACAGTGCAACCTTAGGTCATCGGTCTAGGTTGGCCTAGTTTCAACATAAGCTTAAAGAGGATGGAGGTAGTTAGGAAATTTCACATTTAGACCAGTCAAATCCTAAACCCTGCCACACTTTCAAAAATTTGCCTACTTGTAGGGCACAGATAGGGGTGCGCATGGGACGGGCTACGGTAGGCCCAAGGCTCGACCTGCATTGCAGGCTTGGTTGGGCCTGAACCAAAAAATTTTCAGTGAACTTAGGCCCGAATCTGACCCATGTAAATTTTTTGGGCCTTGGGCCAGCCCAGAGTCTGTTCAAACTTTTTTTTTTTTTTTTTGTTTTTATAGTTTTGCAATGATTGCTTCACAATTTCCCATGGAGGCGGACTCCCAATTGCATTCCCAATTTCCATGGAGGTGGGTTGGCCATGAATTAGGTGTTTGGTTTGTGAATGTTAATAGGTTCTGTCTCTCTTCTCTCTTCATCTCTTCTATTATATATATATATTTATTGATTCTTTTTCTTTCCTTATCACCTTCCTTAATCTCATCCCGGCCCAAAGCTGAGTTTGGGTTATCCAGAATCCAGAAGCCCATGTGACTGTGTCCTTTCAGCACAGGCTTGTGATGATTTTTTGAATTCGGTGCCTCTTTGAGCACTTTTTTTAATGGTTTTAACCCTATACACCTCATTTTTATGGGTACCTATTTTTTCATTTGAAAACCGTTAGCTTTGCTATCATTCCAAGTTAATTCATAGAGAAGACTATAAGACTGCAAAGCTTGTGTCTATAGTTAACAAAGAAGAGGTTTTGGCTGTTGAGCAATAGAGAGCGATAGCCACCAGTCAGCTGTGAACCGAATTTAAAAGAACAAGCCATTATTTTTGGGACCTGGAGAGTGATAGCATTCAGTGAAGACAGTTTTATTGGTCATTACACAATAAGTATGTTAGTACCTAGGAAGCACGGATACTAACATGGGACACGGTTACAATACAATACGGATACAACGACACGCCAATTCTTGAAAAATTAAAATACGATATGTCAATTAATTAATTAATTAATATTTGTATCTATTCTATATGCTAATTTTATGTTAAAATATAAATAACATGCATCAAAATGTTTGAAGATATTTTTAAAACTAATTTAAAAGTAATAGTACATAGCAAAGAAGCACATTCATACCCATATAATGATGTTTAGTCTTTAGAGTACAAAGTAATAAGAATTCAAAAAAATTACAATAAAAATGAAAAAGAAAAAAACTAAGAGAAAAGAGAACCATGTGTTGCGTTACTCTACAAACTCTATCTCTTTCATTTTCTTCTTGTCAAAAAATATAAATATATTCTCCAACAAGGTGTAACCACACATGCAGAGGTATCTTTGGAGTATCAGATACGGATATGTGTCGTCGGACACAAATATGCTAAGGATTTTGGAGTATCTTTGCTTCCTAACTCAGTACTGTTAGAAGAGACTTCTTCTCCAAGAAACTACCATTAGAAGACTTTCTATATACTTTGAATATAACAAAGTCAGTTATATTTAGAGTTATGATCTCTTTCTTATACAGTTCCAATCCACAATCCTTCAAAATTTTACTTGGTCATCAAGGAAGAACTCAACAAGCAAGTAAAAAAACCCAATAAACTTTTGATTATTTATCTCTTGTTGAAAATAGAATGTTTTAAGAGCCATTAATGACCTTCCAAGTTTTACATATTTTAGATTGGTGTTTTCAAAAACCTTGTTTTGGGAATAATCCCACATCGGTTAGACATAAAATAATTTCTAGAATATAAGTAATTCCTCACCTTTCACATTGTGTATTTTGAGAGTCCACTCTTTCTCATTGGTCACTATGGTGTAACAAGGTGCTAGCACACGGGTGTGGGCAAGGGCTTGAGTGCAAGGGTACTTGAGGTGCACTTTGCACTATCGCAAAGAAAACGAATCGCAAGCAAACCAAGGTGTACCATGAGTGAACCATATCGTGAAAAAGATATATCACGATAAAAGTGCCATTGCAAAAAGGCCCATCAATGTCTAGAATCATGAAGGAACTTGCATCGCGAAGGAAGCCCATCAAGGCTTAGTACCATGAAGGAACATGGCCCGCGAAGAGCTGACTCGCGATAGGATTGAGCTTCTTCATGATAGGATTGAGCTTCTTCGCGATAAGTTCAGTTGACTTAGAACAAAGCTTGTAAAACAAGCTAGTCTATGCAAGCCCTTTGCGATGAAATTGGGTGATTGATGTCCACCAGAAAGTGGACACGTGTGAGAGTGATTGGAACTTATTATATAAGGCCCAAATGGGTTGAAAACCCATTGGAATGAGAACAAAATGAAGACAAAGAAGAGACGAGAACAAAGAGGAGCCAAAGAAGGGAGAAAAGGAAGATGAAGAAGAGGTGAAGAAGAAAAGAGAGGCCCATGAGGCCATGGGTCTACCATGCATGGCGACCAACTGTTTCTCTCTCTCTCTCTCTCTCTCTCTCTCTCTCTTTTCTTGTCCTTAGACTTTGAATTGATTTGGCACTTAGATTCGTTGCCCTATTGAAGGGACAAGCTTGAGTCATTGAGCTCAAATCTTCCACAGGATCAATAGTTTCTTTGGGGATAGACACTGTGGTCAAGGTGTGTTAACCTTATCTTTGTGACTCGGTTTTGACGTATATACGATGTTCACCTTCTTAGGGGAAAATTTTGCCAAAATTTTCATAAAATTTAGACAAGTTATATAACTTGTTTTTAGGAGCACTCGACTACTAAGGACAATAAATTGTATGGGAGGTATCGTGGTCTCTCTAGGGAGTACACCTCGTTGAGAGATAAGTGATGTGGCCCATCGGCTCGAGAGGATACGAAGGATACTTAAATTACCTATTCCAACCTAGTCTTTTTCCATGTTATTTTTTTTTTTTTTTATACAAGTAATGATTCCCTAATTCAAAATTCGAAAAAGCTACACATTAACCTCCAAACTCACATACAACCTCTACATGGGAGATACAAGTACCAACTATGCCTCATGCATTGTTTCCCTGCGCTTCCCAAATTACCCTAAGAGAGCCAAGGTGAATAATGCCTCTTTAACTTTAAGTCTTATCCGAATCCATCCAGGTAGGGCTGTGCACAGATCTGGGCTAGCCTGAGATCAGCCCAGCTCAAAAGGCCCAGCACAAGCCTAGGCCCGACAGTCCCCAGATGTGAGTTTCTGGGCCATGATTAGGCTTACCTTGGTCCAACCTAAAGCTCAAGGGTCTGGTGCCATATATAGATATAGAGTTTTTAAATAAAATTTTATATAAATATATATATATATATATATATAATTTTTTTTGTTATACATAATATACAAATGGGACGGAGACCTGTTGAAATGTATTAAGTATTTTAACTCATACCTCTCCTATAACCTTAGGGTTTTGTTCACCTAAAAAAACAAAGCTTAGGGTTTTAGGAGAGACATTTAATTGCTTTATTTAAGAAAACCTGGTCCAAGGGTGGTGGAATTGGGCCATGTTTGAGCCTTGATTTCTTAGTTTTTCAGGCTTGAGCTCAGCCCGAGCTCAGAATATACAAAGCTGGGCTGTCCCTTGTGTCTACGGTGTGGTCCAGACCCAGCCCATGCATGCCCCAACTTCCTGGGCTTGCTTGTTAAGTGGCCAAGTCTCGCCAGAGCAATACCAATCACAACCATTCCTATTACTATGCCTCCAACACTTTGGCTGGAAGAAACATTATACCCCTCAAAAAATCATATTGGCTTATATCTCGGCATACACATTGCATTGATCATTTGAACCTCTTAATTCTAAATCTCATGGAGAGCCAAAATGTACCGCCACAGTTTGATCCAACCTTCCAATGCCCAATCTTCTTGTACTTCTTCTTTTGGTGACACTTAATTTACATTAACTGCACATCCCAAAAAAAAAAAAAAAAACTTTCATACAGCAGCACATCCAAACACCCCCTTAGGTTTTAGGGCCAAAACATGGTATTTGCCCCTAGAAATGTAAAATGCAATCCTAGTGAATGGTCCACACCACCTAACAAATCACGAAGCACTCTTTTTCCTCACGAATCATCTCATTACATTTTTCATCATCACATGCTCCTCTTTGTCCCATTGATTATGAATGGACTTTGAGTCAGCTTCAATGCCCTGAACATTGGTCCAATCCGTCCAGTTCATTACCTACTGATGTTGCTGTCTGATGTATCAAACCACCAAACTAAATGACCTGGTTGATGCCTAGTTTTGTCCTGCATTGCAAGGGTGACTGAATTTTTGTCAATTACAGTAAATACTCTTTGATCGTGTTCATCTATGTTATATAGGGAGTTATTTATCAAGTACAAAAGAGAAGCCAATAGAGCAGCTGATTTTTTTGTCTTACAATCCTAACAAGGATTATGATATTCTTGTAACACAGTTGGATTTTATTTATTTATTATTTTTCAAAAAATAAAAATAAAAACAGGGTAACAGACTATGCCCAAAAGCTCATTCATTGTAGTGTTAATCTTGCCCAAACATACATGACGGAGTTCTGATGGGATCCGATGCATTAGAACTGGTATGATCACACCCAATCCAATGGGATGCTTAAGCTTGCTATCTTGCCAATATCCAGAAAATAATAATAGCATAAGATCTGTTAGCCATGCAGAGTTTATGCCATATGGCATTAAAATCACAAAACAACAAGTGCAAAAGGACACTTTTCAGCACGACTGTTTCTTCATTAGAGTTTGGAATATTTTTCTTCTTTAAGATAGCATAGTTGCACAAAGTATCTTTTCCTGCTGGCTTATGACCTGTTAAGGACCTGTCTGATAGGCGGCAGGATATGATTGGTGGAAAAAATTGAACTGCATTTTTCAAAAATTGTAATTCACATTTTCCCTCCAGTGGTATCTTGCCACCTGTTAGACAGGACTTAGCAGGTCATAAGTGGCAGGAGAGGATCCGGTCTAACCTAGTTGATAGGGTTCCCAATAGGGTTCCAGCCTAGAGACTCTGACACCATCTTAAAAAGACAAGAAACAGAATAATAACATCTTTGTAAATTAACCTTTAAATAATGTTGTCCAATGCTAGTACAAGGAACATATGATGCATGGAATGTTTATTATAAAATCAGGTCTATACCTTAAGGCTTTGTCAGGTTGCTTTGAATTACATAAAAAAAAAAAAAAAATTACACATGAAAAGGAAAGAAAAGAAATTTTTTGTAATTTTCTATATTTCTCCTATGCATGTTTGGTTGCCGGGAAAAAAGAAAAAGAAAGATTTTCAAGCAAGAGTTATGAGAAAATAAAATGGTGATAGACAAGAAAATATACAAGTCCATGAGAAAATTTTGAAACCCAGGATTTCTTGTTCTTGGCAACCAAGTGGCTTGCAAATTATTTTCTTGAGAAAATTTCACCAAAGATCACAAGAAAACCAGTTTTTGATGGCAACCAGGCAGGGTCTAAAAGAAATATAAAACACAAAATTTTAAACATCCTAATCACCTATGGGAAAATCCAGCGCGATTCTTTTATTCTCTTAAAACATAAAGTATGAAATAGAAGAAACTTCAAGAAAAATTGGAACTAGAGACAATCCTCAGCCAAATGCAGATTCCGTTGTTCAAAACAACCAAATTGGGATCTAACTGTTAGAACAATTGAATAAAGATATGGCTACTCTAAACGGCTGAATGTCCCAGGATTGAATCACCTCTATTTAAAATGGAGAGAAGTCCCATCTGTTCCAAACTGGCATGTGACACTTGACAAGGCTAGTCTACATTCAATGGAATTCATTCATGGAGACACAAGAAACGAAGATAGACCAAGTTTTCTTCTGGAAAACCAACCCATGAATTTCTTTCAAGGAATTCATGATTGTCTGTTTTGAGACAGACCTCTATTATCATGCATTGATTGACACATTATGTGTTTTCGAATTTGATGTCTTTTATTGACCATTCACTTTTTCAATGAACACTTTTTTGGACCTTTTTACC
>JAOXJP010000016.1:4921492-4941185 GCA_025762735.1 Platanus orientalis
GGTGCATTTCACTTGTCGGCGCTGATGTGCCCTCCCCCTAACAGGGTGTAGAGAGGAGCAGACAATAAAAAGAGCGGATACAATCCTCTCTCTTAGCCATGTGAAAAAATTAAGTTTTCCAACAACTCATATCTGTCGGGATCATAACCATTTTATCCGGAGAGACTAAACAGTCTCAGAAGTTTAAAGACACATTAGGTACCAACCTTCCTCTATGATAATTGAAAAATATACGACAGCCATGTCACCTTTTTATATGAGGGGCATGAGTTCAAAATTTTTGTGGCTGCATTCTACAGGTGACTGTGTTGACATTTTTTACTCTTGGAGTGCAAAGTCGGTTATTGTGCAACAAGTAGTTCATCCTATAAAAAGAAATTATATATAAAAAAGAACAGAAGAAGAGGAAGAAAAGAGAGGAGAAGAAAAATGTATACATTGAATGAATTGGGCCCAAGCAATAATACATTAAATTATTACAGACACCATCACATCAAACTAATTCAGTGCTAAATTATTACAGACACCATCACATCAAACTAATTCAGTGCTAAATTATACTATTTTGGTTATGCCTCACCTATATATGTTAGTGCATGGTTGGATTTTTGAAAGCCTAGGCCCCATGAGGAGGTCGCATCCGTCAAGGTGGTTTTGGGGTCGTTGAGATAAGGTAGGATTGGACAACGCCAATCTTGAAATTATGCTGTTAATGGGTCAAATATAGATCCAAGTTCTGTTCATTAAGATAATCGGATAATTGTTGGATATTTTTATATATCGAGACATCATATATAAATTTGCATACTAATTACATAAACAACTTCTAATTTATTACATTATCATGCTCACACCAATTCTTTTCATCAAGCTTCTTCTTGTTAGGATTTAGGCATTTATTTACATAGTGTATTCTCTGTAATGGTCTACAGTATTATAATACTATTATCAATCTATAACCATTGATTAGGTATATATAAATATAATAAGTTAAAAGTTATATAACTTAAACAGATATGAATATTTAGCTGGAACAAATCAACATGTATCCATTTTTGATCCATATATGAATGGATTTTTCTAAACAAATTGAATATAGATGGATCAATATTAGCTTTAAGCAAAGGGAATATGAATTGGATATGGATAAATATCTGGATCATTTACAGACCCACTTGCATATGAAGTGACATTCAAATTATATTTGGATTAGCCAGTCAGAAACTTCAAAACCCCAATATTCTGTTGGGTTGGCTAGCAGGTCAAACAACCTCCCTTGACTCAAGGGTACTCTTTAGCATAAGCATGCATAGTGTTTGTATAGTGATCACCATGGACTGACATGTAACGTGTATAGGGTTAAAAGCATAAAAAAAAAATCCTTTTTTTTTGTGTGGAAAAAGGTCACGCTTCCTCTATAGAGGATCGCAAGTGGCCTCCCCTAACCCTGCTCCAATAACTAGGGCTTAGGGGTGCAAATATTCGATTATTATCCGTATTCAGTTCATATTCGTGTCCGCTTAGAGAGAATATGAACCCATGTGTATGCAATTCGATTAAGGAGAATGATTGTCTGTTTTGATGCAGGCCAATGTATGCATGCCATTGAATCTGCCCATAATGTAACACATAATAGAAGGTATATCCACTTGCGTGCCTTCTACAATATTATCAATCAAATAGGCCACATTGTCACCCATACCAGCATGATGAGTGGTCAGCAACAAGTTGTAAGACAAAATCTGAAACAAAAAAAACGGGCTAAAGAATAACACTTCTTCGCCTTCAACTAAGTTTCCCAAGGAACTAACTTCCCACACAATCTCATAGTCATTTTATCTTTTTCTTCCTTGCTTAGCTTGTTGGGTGGATAGGTAATAACAATCTCAACCTCTCTTCGAATCCCTAATGCCTTTGTAACATTGTCAGGATTGATTGTAACAAACAAATATAGATAAGAATGAAAGGTAAAGTCCTCATAATTTTCTCCAAAAATATTGGAGTAAAAGATCCTTACTGCTTCATCTTGGACCTTGCCCTATAACTAGAAGAGGGCCAACCATCCTCTTGCATCAATTTGGTCATAGTATTGAACCATTTTCATAACTTCGGTCTTGACATGCTTCTCAAGCATGTGGGATTGTTTAGAAAAGATATTGGCATAGTTACCCTTGCTTGCTTTGCTCAAGAATGGTTCGTATTGACTCACATCATGTTCTCTCCCTTTGGAACGTTTCCGAGGTTCTTGGGTATCACGACGGCTGGAGCCACGTGCGTTTCTTTCTCTACTACCATTGTCGTGATGGATGATGGGGAAAAACTCAAAAACGAAAGGGATGAACCAAGCTAGGGCTCTCTCTTCCTCTCCAAGCTTTTTGATGAGTAGTTGGAGTCAAGAATGAAAGAAAGGGGTTGGACACCCCTTTTATTTTAAAATATTTTTATTTTCCCTTTTTACCCTTGGTGACCAATCAGGGTGTTGGTGATTGATCACAACTGGTGATCTCGGTCATCAACATGGTGATCAGTCACCAATCCTATATTTTTCTTAATTTGTGATTTTTGTGTTTTCTTTTGAAAGCTCTATGTCACATAATCTTATTGGCTATCTTAAATGTAACTAATTCTTAATTTGTTTTACTCACACATCCTAGTGGCGCCTCTTATAAATTCAAATATCTTTACATTTAGAGGTTTGGTGAAAATATCAGTGAGTTGATTTGTTGTTTCTATGTATTCTAAGGAGACAAGTTTGTCTTCTACTAACTTTCTAATAAAGTGATGTCTAATACTAATATGCTTTGTTCGAGAGTGTTGAATAGGATTTTTTGAGATGTTGATAGCACTAGTGTTATCCATGAATAGGTTCATGGTATCCTATGGTAGTTCATTTAGGATTTTCATCCAGATGAGTTGGGTACTCCCATTATCTATTGTTATATATTCCCCTTCCACCATTAAGAGTGAAATGGATGTTTGTTTCTTGTTGTGCGCTAAGAAACCAACCAATTTTCAACATAAAAACATCATCCACTAGTACTTTTGCAATCATCTACATTTTTAGCTCAGTCTACGTCAGAATAACCAATAATCACTGGATGGGTATCAAATGGATACCATAAACTATAGTTAATTTTCCAACTATATACTTGATAATTCTCTTCATTGCTTTAAGGTGAGATTCTTTAGGTGTGGTCTGATATCTAGCACATGCACTTATACTAAAAGCTATATCTGGTCTATTAGTTGTCAAAAAAGTAGATTGCCCATCATCCCTCTATAAAGTTTAGGGTCAATATCTACACCATCAATATCTTTGGTAATCTTGTCACTAGTGCTAATAGGTGTATTGGCTAGTTTGCAGTCTTGTAATCCAAATTTCGATACTAATTCTTTTGTAAAACTGTAGTGATTAACAAAGATTCCATTGTTGGTTTGCTTGATGATCTGGAGTCTAAGGAAGAACTTAAGGTCTCATTACATACTCATTTCAAACTCGGACTTCGCCGTTTGAGCAAAACCATGGGATAGTTCCTCACTAGTTAAGCTAAAGATAATGTCATCTACATAAATTTGAATAATAAGTATATAACCATCTTTCCTTTTGATAAAGAGTGTTTTATCTATACTCCTCCTATCAAATTGGTGGTCTACTAAATTCTTAGTAAGACGTTGATGATACCAAGCTCTAAGAGCTTAATTTAGTCCATACAAAGCTTTCTTAAGTTTATACACATGGTTGATAAATATGGATCCACTAATCCTTTACATTGTTCCACATATACTTCTTATTGGAATAGATCATTCAAGAAGGCATTCTTGATATCTATTTGATATAATTTAAATTTCAAGTAACATGCTATAAACAACAAGATCCGAATAAACTTATATCTAGTAATCGGAGCAAAAATTTCTTCAAAATCTATCTCTTCAATCTGAGCATACTCTTTTTTCTACTAGTCTAGCTTTGTTCCTAACAACTGTTCCATGTTTATTAAGCTTGTTCTTAAAGACCCATTTTGTTCCTATTATAGTTTTGTTTTTAGGCCTTTCAGTCAAGACCCAAACATCATTTCTCTTAAATTGATTCAACTCATCTTGCATAGCATTGCATATACTTCTATTTTGGATGTAAAGTATACATAACTAATTATATTTTCAATTTTCCAACGTATCTTTACTCCATCCTTTGGATTTTTTATTATATTAGTAGTGGAATGTCCTTTAGTTAACCTGCTTTCTTTATGACTAGTCTCAGTGATTTCTTCTTCTTCAATGTCAGCTTCATTTTCTGGTTCTTGTGAAGATGTCTCTATATTATTTTATTTATCCTAAGGTACTACCATGGCTTCACCTAGGTTATTTTCATTATTATTAATCACTACATTAATTGATTCCTCAATAGTTTGAGATCTTTTATTGAAAACTCTATAGGCTCTTCTTCTAGTGGAGTATCTCGAGAAGATGGCTTCGTCACTTTTGGGATCAAAATTCCCTAGGTTTTCTTTTTCTCTCAACATGTAGCAAGTGTTGCCAAATACATTAATGTATTTTACATTCGATTTCGTACCATTCTAGATTTCATAAGTTGTTTCTTGTGTATTGGGTCTCAAGAAGACTCAGTTTATTATGTAGCAAGCATTGCTAATTGCTTCAGTCCAAAATCTTTTAGCTAAGTTCTTACTTGTAAACATTACACTAACCATGTCAAGTAATGTTCTGTTCTTTCGTTCAACAACCACATTTTGTTAGGGTGCTTTAGTAGCTAAGAATTCATGTTTAATTTTCATTTCATTGCACCAATCTATGGATTTTTTATTTTCGAATTCACCTCCATGGTTACTCTTAATCCTCTTAATGTTTACCTCTTTTTCTGTTTGCATTCTCTTACAAATGTGAATAAATTTATTGACTGCCTTAGATTTTTCTCTTAGAAAGGCTACCCATGTAAATCTAGAAAAATCATTAACTATCACTAAGAAATATTTCTTTCATCCTAAGCTTTCCATCCTAGTGGGACTAGCTAAGTCTATATGTAGGAGTTCTAGTGGTCTTGTAGTACCAATTTGATTGACCTTCTAGTATAGAACCTTGGTTTGTTTTCCCAATTGACACCCATTGCAAATTGGTTTTTCTATTTTGTTCAACTTAAGTAGTTGTTTTATGATTTCCTTATGACTTAATCTTCTAAGGTCTTTGAAATTTATGTGACCCAACCTTTGATATGATGCCAAAGGTTTGTTTCATCAGTTTGTGACATAAGGCAAGTATTTGACCCATTTTTGTTAGGTTCTATAACATAACAATTATCGCTTGTTCTAAGTTCTTGTCCTAAAGTCTTTTCATTATTTTTGTCTCTTATTTCACATTATCCTTAGCAAAAAAGAACCGGATAGACTTTATCACAAATGACTAATACTTAACATATTATGCTTGAGGCCTTCTACATATAGTATATCACTTAGCTTTGGTAGCTTGGGTATCTCAATGGTTTCTCTCCCAACTATTTTGACAGAGTTCCCATCACCAAATATGACATTCCTTTCTTGTGTTTCTTCTTGTTG
The DNA here is from genome assembly GCA_025762735.1 of Platanus orientalis. Classification (NCBI taxonomy): domain Eukaryota; kingdom Viridiplantae; phylum Streptophyta; class Magnoliopsida; order Proteales; family Platanaceae; genus Platanus; species Platanus orientalis. The sequence goes on from JAOXJP010000016.1 coordinate 4,927,057, forward strand.
GGTAAAGAGTGACCTATCATCGGTCACATGTCTAGAACAACCACTATCAAGACTCCATCTTTAAGGTCATTTTTCTTAACCTAAGTTTTCTTGACCCAAACTTGTTTGGGTTTGGTTCCTTTTGATTGATTCATTCTTTTCTTGAGCTCAAGATTAGCATTTTGAACCCTTTGAAAATAATTTTTCTTTCTTAGGTTTGTTCCTCTCTCTCTCTCTCTCTCTTCTTTTTAATTCTTGGATTCTCTTGAGTCTTAGGTCATTTTGTCTTTTAACACACTCAAACTTCATATGTCCTCTTAATCCACAATAATAACATTCAATGTTGGATACATATGAAGTAGAGGTATAGTTATGTGCTTGCCTGGGTGCAGTTTTTCTATCTTGGTTGACTATTTTTATCCTAAATGAAGAGGGTGGCTATTTTGAAGTTGAGGCTTCTTGGGTACCCTTACCCTTTTCAGCATATGTAAATTTTCTATATGTTGTAAGTGGTCTAGGGTTGCTTGTGATAGCCTTGACTTTTACAAAGTCATTCTTGACAGCATTTGCATAGGCGGGTTGTGATGAGGTGTTTCTAGACTCATATCCTAAGCCTCTCTTATCAATGTTTTCCTTGTCCATGGATAACATTTTCTTAAATTTTTCATTTCCTTGGGATAGAAGATTCAATAATCTCTTTTCATTTTCTTATAAGGTTTTTACTTGTGTGTTTAGGTCTAAAGCTCTTTTGGTAAGCCTAGCATTGGTTTCTTCTATTCTTTTTTTTTTTTTTTTTCTATCTTCCATTTCTTTATGTAAGACAAGATTTTTCTCATTTAATCTCATGTCCAAGAGTATGACTTTTTCAGTTAACTATTGTTTCTCATTTTTGAGAGTGGAGATCTCAAGAAACACTTCCTGCTCATATCCATTCTCATTATGTGAGGTTTGTGGCAATTGAGAGATGATCTCTTCTAGAGACTTAGATTTCTCAATTAATTCCTTGTTTTTCTTTTTTAACCTTTTATTTGCTTTAGCCAATTACAGGCTGTCTTGATAGAGTTTATCATAAGCATCATTGAGATCATCATCTTCTTCCTTAATTCCATCATTTTTCTCATTATCACTATCGAGTTCATTAGAGGGTTCTTCATGATAACAATGAATGTTCTAATCCCTTGTGAGGATTCATCTCCACTATCTTGGGAGTCATTACAGATTCATCTAAGTCATCATCCCAACTAGTAGTCATGGATTTGTTATAGGGATTTTTCTTATTTTTCTTGTTTGCACATTCATATGCAATATTTACTCTTCCTTTACACTCATAGAAAATGAGTTCTTCTTTAGGATTTTATTTTCTCCTAAAATTTGGATTGGGTTTTCTTAGAGGATTTTTATTCCTAAAGTCTCTAGTCTACTTGAAGTAGAGTTTCTTGAATTTTTTAACCATCAATGCAAAGTCCTCATTTGATTCTTCATCTGAACTAGAGAGTTCATTTACTTTTAGGGCAATACTTTTCTTTTTACCTATAGGTCTAAGTTTGAGTTCAAATGTTTGTATTGACTCGATTAGTTCTTTAAGTTTCATTTTTTCTAAGTCCAAACATTCTTCTATTGCAATCAGCTTATGATGAAATCTTTTAGAGATGGACCTAAGTATTTTTCTAATGATTTTAGAGTCCTTGACCTCTTCTCCAAGACCTCTCATTGAGTTTACTGTATCTTGAAGCTTTGTGTGAAAGTAAATGAATTTTTCATCGTCTTCCATGTGATGAGACTCGAAACTAGCAATGAACATTTGAAGCTATGTCTGCTTCACCGTGCTTGTTCCTTCATGAGTCACTTCAAGAAGAGCCCAAGCTTCCTTGGCAGTTTATAGTCATAAAATTCTCTTAAATTCAGCGGGACTAATAACACAAATGATTGCATTTAATGCCTTGAAGTTGGTAAGATATGCCGCCTTTTCTATTATATCCTAGTCCTTTTCTAGTTTTTCTTTGGGTTTAGAGTAGCCATTTTTTTACAATGGACCAAGTTCCTACCTCCATAGATTTAATAAAGATGCTCATTCGAGCCTTCCAGGTGTGTGATCCTAGAAAGGAGCGAATAGGATCTCTGATTATTTAAACAAACTTTCTCTCAACTTGATTCACTTTAGAGGTGTAATAGATTGTTAGAAATTTAACTATTTAACTTTACATCATTCTTTTCTATGACATTATCATAGACAACAGGGCTCTGACATTACACTATAGTGTTACCTATAGCTAAAGCTGGAGCAGGGTTGAGTCCCTAATTGCAATTTTGTGTGTTACACTTGAGTTAACCGGTTGATTTTTTAGTAATGGTATTCTAATTATATATTAAAAGTAAAAAAAAAATAACAAAAACTTACAGCTCATGTTTAATTGAACACTTATCTCCTTCCGTTGCCTTTGGCAAAAGTGATTGAGTGCACTTAGTGTCTCCAACAAGTGCTCAACGTCTAGTGTCTCCAATAAACATGAACAAATGCTTCTTAACAGAAGCTTCCCTCAGATGTAGTATAGGGAATATTTGAATGAACTAGGCCTCCAAGTTGACAAATCTTACTATTGTAGCACAAGTACTTCATGAGAGCTTTGATGTATGAACTTGTAGGAAGGAGCTTGTTCTTGTATGATGTTACTAATGGCTAGGTAGCATTTAACCACACCTTAGAGAAGGTTTTTCCAATAAATATTCTCTAAGAACCGTGCTTACTAGCTTCAGAATGTATACTTATGAGTTCCAAAAGCACAACCTTCTCTCAAGTAATGAATAGGCTTCTTTAAAGCTTGTGTAACTTTTTTATTGCATAAGAAGATTATTTAGGGTTTCATTATGGTATATATTTATAGATGAGTGAAAAATCTCGCATAGAATCCCCTCATAACAGTAAAAAAATTGCATACAGGAAATAAAAAAAAAATTCCAAATCTGACGCTGGTGACCGATCACCAACATCATGATCGATCACCCAGTGACCAATCATGCTGAAGGGGCAAAGGCCTCAGGACTCTTTATCTGTGTGATTGTTCTGCGGTGACCGATCATGTGGTGATTGATTTTAGACTTGGTGATTGGTTACCAAGTCTAAAAATTGACTTTTAATCTTTTCTTTCTTTGGTCCTTTTTGAAGTTATGTGAGACCATTTTTAAGGCCGAGTAGTGTTGTAAACATGCCTTTATGATGATGTTTGGTCTCATGTTCAACCTTACCCTTACCATATGCATTTTTACCTTTTTGCATAATTTTGATGCCCTGCAATAGCCCAAGGTGATCTATAGTCATCATGCTTCCTTCTTGTGGTCTTCAAGCCTTGAGTTTGACTTCACTTCAGTTGTTTTTCCTAAGACCTAGACACATGGACTTGTTTTGTTCATAGTAGTGACAAATACATCTTCATGTGTGTGACAGGAGTATAAGATACATTTATTCACGTCGGTCTGCCTTAGTTGTATTTCCAATGGCATCCATAAGATCACTCGTAAATCATCACATCCTCTCCATAGATAACAAACACAATTTGAGAATACCTCCAGTCATAATTATGATAGCATTGATCTCAAGCAAGCCTTAAGAATGTGCATAAATTATGTAAATGGATTGAATCATTTTAAAGTAACTAGGGGGTCAATGCTTGGAAGGTCCTCTAAGGGCTTCATTACTTCAAAATTTTGATGCAAAATGGCTGGTTTTGGTCAATTCTTGATTCTAATTACATTAGATGGGGCTCAATCATGATTTACACAAGGTCATTTCATGTTTTGTAGAAATTGATAGAAATTACAACAAATTCAATAAAAATTGGCATATTGTATTTAACATGAATTAAACGAGCAAGCAATTCATATAAAAATGCATCTAACTATCTAAAAGAAGATGAAAAACAATAGATCTAATAAAATTTGAAAAATATTGAGACATGGAGCTTGTAAATGAAACCTAATGCAAATGGAACATGTAGACATGAAAATTTTATAGGATATATCTTCATGTAATAAAAAACAAATGATCAAGTATGGATCATGGAGAATTCAATTAAAGCATGATTAGATATATTCTCTAAGGATTATAGCATTCAAATTGAAAAATAATTCTTACAAAATTGAGATGATCCATTTATTGATTTCAACCAAACCTACTTGATTTACAAGGTTTAAGGAAAATCCATAATCAATATCCAAGAAGTATAAAATTGCAAAGAATTGATGGATGAATTAAATAAATTAATAGTGAAGTTATGCTAAGAAAGAGATGCTTAAATTAGGAGGAAGGTAGGACCAAGAGAACTTCTACTTCTTGTTCTCCTTCTTCTTCATCCTTAAATTTTTTGTATTTTTCTTAGAGCTTTCCTTGAATATTCTTGTTGATAGCAACCTTTTATGTCAATGAACAGAGAAGAAGATCATTCTCATGTTTATATCATTATAATTATAGAGGATGTAACCCTAAGGGCTTTTTGGTCATTTGATTTGAGGGCATTTTGGTCATTTGAAAGAGGAACATATTGGAAATTTTGAGCAGGGTAAGGATACTTTGGGCAACACAAGTCCAAAGAATGTTCTTAAAGAAACTTATGCTTTGGCTTGTTTGGCATACTCCTTTTTTTAGCAATAATGCATTCTTAGAAATATGTATTTTTGCTAAGGCCATGTTTGGTAATTTGAAATCTTAACACAAAAATGCATTATTGTAATTTTGAAAGTAAGCTCCCTCTTGTCAATGAGAACTTGTTTGGGCTTGATGAATGCATTGTGGCTGCTTTGGAGGTAATGGACAGTCTCCTTGAATGAGTTGACTGGGATTTATTGCGAGTCCCTTTCCATATACCAAATTTTGGTGTTGACAATGAATATCTTGAATCCATTGGAACAATATCATAAAATAGTGTCCGATTTGACGATTGCATGTCTTTGTTATTGTGAAAATAGGAATTGGAAATAAAATATTCCCTCCACGATGGTGTCTTGGACACTAGGGGATGACACGTGGAAGAAAATGGGTAGAGGTTAGACAAAATCTCAAATTCTCACCCATTTTCTTCCATGTGTTGTCACCTAGAAAATTTGCTCCCTTGGTAATATAGGCAAAGGAGATGCCCAAAGAGATAATTTGTGAGACAGGTGCTTTTGTGGATTTCCTAATTAATGGTTGTTCATCGCCTAGAACATTTGCTCTCTTGGTACCGGATTGCTAGCATTTTTTTATCTTGTCTAGTGGGTACTACATGTCATGATAGGATTGGTTTTTCAACATTTTTGCTGAAAAAGAAATTTCAGCAGATCCCGACTCCTTGATAATACAGGCAAAGGAGATGTTCAAAAGTTAATTTATGAGACTGTGCCCTTGTGGAGATCCTTTTTAATGGTTGTTTAAAAGAGTTGGGGGGAGGGGGACTATAATGATTATTAAAAAAATAACGTAGTGAAAACGATAACACAGTAAGAACACACTGGTACAAATTGAAGACAAAAAATAATAAGAGGAATGTTATAGACATGATTTCTTATTAAGAAAGGACATGAAGCTGAATGTGAAGAAGATGGGGCAAACAAGAGCAGGCCAAAGCTCACACAAGGACAACAGCAATGATAACGATGATGATTTGAATGATCATCTTGATTTGTTAGTTGTACGTTTAGTATGATTTGAATTTGAGACAAATTTGATTAATGGACAAACAAGGTTAAAAGCCAAGTTATGTGAAAAATTAAGTTTTTCAAGAGGAAGAAAATGTTCTGTGATAAAAAAGTGTTTGTAGTGTATATGGTGAATGACAAATTAACATGCATTGTGTTTGGGGTTAAAAACATCCAAAAAAGTGTTCAGACGAAAAAGTAAGTGTTTAAAAAAAGATGAGAGTTCAAAAACCCATCATGTGTCAATCAATACACAATAATAGGGATTTGTAACAACCCAGGCAATCATTCTCCTTTCAAAACGATAAAAATGTTCTATGATAAAAAAAGTGTATGTACTGTATATGGTGAATGATAAATTAACATGCATTGTGTTTGGGGTTAAAAACATCCAAAAAAGTGTTCAGATGAAACAATAGGTATTCAAAAAGAGACGGAGTTCAAAATCCCATCATGTGTCAATCAATGCACAATAATAGGGGTTTGTGACAACCCAAGCAATCATTCTCCTTTCAAAACGATAAAAATGTTCTATGATAAAAAAGTGTCTGTACTATATATGGTGAATGATAAATAAACATGCATTGTGTTTGGGGTTAAAAACGTCCAAAAAAGTGTTCAGATGAAACAATAGGTATTCAAAAAGAGACAGAGTTCAAAATCCCATCATGTGTCAATCAATGCACAATAATAAGGGTTTGTGACAACCCCGGCAATCATTATCCTTTCAAAACGATAAAAATGTTCTATGATAAAAAAGTGTTTGAACTATATATGGTGAATGATAAATTAACATGCATTGTGTTTGGGGTTAAAAACGTTCAAAAAAGTGTTCAAACGAAACAATAGGTGTTCAAAAAGAGACAAAGTTCAAATCCCATCATGTGTCAATCAATGCACAATAATAGGGGTTTGTGTCAACCCAAACAATCATTCTCCTTTCAAAAGAAAGAAAATGTTATGTGATGAAAAAGTGTCTATAGTGTATATAATGAATGATAAATTAACATCCATTGTGTTTGGCGTTAAAAACGTCCAAAAAAGTGTTCAAATGAAAAAGTAAGTGCTCAAAAAGAGACCGAGCTCAAAAACCCGTCATCTGTTAGTCAATGCACAATAATAAGGGTTTGTGTCAATACAGACAATCATTCTCCATTCAAAAAACTCGCAACTGTTTACACCAAAAACTCATAACTGTCAGAGGTTCATAACCATTCTATCTGGAGAGACTCTAGACAATTTAAGAAGTTAATGACATATTAGGTACCAATTCCTCTCTCTGAGAGATGTACGATAGCCATATCACCTCTTCATAAGAGGCATGGATTAAAGATTTACTGGCAAGCATTCCACAGGTGCTTGTGTTACCTTTTTTCGCTCTTAGGGAGCAAAACCGCTTATAAATTATAATACAGCAAACGGACACAAACAGCTATACCTATATAAAAAAAGTAACGAAGAGTAGAAGAAGAGGAAGAAAAAAAAAAAAAAAAAGGAGAAAGAGGAATACATTCACTCTTACATAAAATTGACCACCTATCGTTTATTGATGTATAAGTACCGTGGCATGGCATTGAAGCATCGGACAGAGTACTGACACTACAAGAAGGTAAATTATGATATGATCCGCAGATTCAATGAATTGGGCCCTAGTAATAATGCATTAAATTATTACCGACACCATCACATCAAATTAATTCAATGCCAAATTATTCCATTTTGGTTGTGCCTCATCTATGATGTTAGAGCAAGGTTGGATTTATTAAAGCCTAGGCCCCATCAAGAGGTCGCATCCGTCAAGGTGGTTAAGCTTAGGGTAGATTCAGACGACGCCAACCTTAAAATTAGGATATAAATGAATCAAATAAGAAGCGGATATATCTAGATCCAAGTTTACTTCATAAAGGACCTGTTTGGCATGGCAGTCACCTGTATTGTAATCATTTCATTTCAAATTTTCAAGGCATTTGTAACCATAAAGTGACGGTGCAAAATGAACTCATTCATTCAGATTTATACTGATTTGTTAACAAATATTATAAATGAAGTCGTCTTAGGTTTTTTATAAAATGAAATAATATAAATCTGAATGAGTTCATTATGAACCAACACCTTGTGGCTACAAATGCCTTGAAAATTTGAAATGAAATGATTATATTACAGGTGGCTGCCAAACACAGCCTAAGATAATCTCATAATTGTTGGATATATTTATTTACCAGGACATCAGATATAAATTTGAAAACTAACTACATAAACAACTTCTCATGTGCTCTCACCAAATCCTGGACAGAACATCCTTTCCGTTATATATATAGTGTATTCTATGCAATTGCTTATAATATTATAATATAACTATTAATCTATAACCATTAATTATGAGTTATATAAATGCAGATACATTATTAATCCATTTAAGAACAGAATTTTCTATATGAATTGCATATTTAAATATCTGGATCATTTAGACCCATTGCACACAAAGTTGCATTCAAATTATATTTGGATTAACCAATCAGAAACTTCAAAATCCTGATGTCCGGTCAAACAACCTCCCTTGACTCAGGTGTACTCTATAGCAGAAGCATGTGTAGTGATTGTATAGTGATCATCATGGACTGACACGTGACATTCCATTGGCCTGTGCCGATCACTGCATAGGCTTCCTCTACAGAGGATCACAAGTGGCCCTCCCCAACCCTGCACCCATAACTAGGGCCTAAGGGTGTAAATATTCGATTATTATCTGTATTCATGAACCCGTGTGTATCTGATTCCATTAAATATCCATATTCGTTTAAAAATATCCGATTAAAAATAAACCAAATACGAATCTATTTAAATCCAATATGGCTATATATATATATGTAATGATACATTATGGTAGAGTATATAAATATTTTTTAACATCAATCCCAACCCATTGCCTAACTGATTGAATATAAATATAGTAATGATTTTTTTGTAATTAGATATATCCGTATTCATATCCAATATTGAATATAAACCCTTGTGTATCCAATTCAATTAAATATTCAATCGTTTAACAAATATACGGTTATAAATGAACTAAATATAGATATGCCAATAACTGGTTCATATTTGGTGTATTTATCCCTATCCATAACCGTGGCCCACAGATGTCAATCACTCGATGGGTAGGCCATGAGATCAGGCCAACCAAATAATCTTGACCCAGATCCTGTGACCCACAGTTACGTAATAGAAGGCCCAGTCAGTCTGATCTTTTCACCGTGCTCCATTCAGGTGGTGGTGGCCTACCAACTGAACTGAACTGTCTTTAATAATTTGACTGACCTAAGCTGCATCATATGTATTGTCTTTAAAGAAGAATATGAACATAAATCTACAAAAGCAATCATTCTGAAATGGGTAGATTTTGAAACTTAGCAAGAAATTTGATTGAGAGAGAAGGCTTCTGAAACATCTGTTACTGTGACCACCTTCAAGATTCAATATATTCCAAAACATGGGTATTAACTCAAGCACACAAAGGATGAGTATGAGTCTCAAAGAAAGAAATAGGAACCAAATAAATAAATAAACAAAATGTAGAAAAGAGGATGAAGAACATCTTCAAACCTTTCCACAGACCACTATGCCTTTGTAAGTAAAAGAAAACATCAAACCCTTTACACAGAAAAGAGAAAAACAAAAACTCTATCAAATATAATTAGTTCTCAATCATACCTCCTACACCTCCAAGCTGAAACTGAAAAGAGGGCTCGATCTTGCCAGCAGATTACCAAACATCCATTCTCTTCTTTGATATTATACCCACCACAACCATAGCTCTGCAACAACCTCCTTGCCTGCAACATACTATAGTAGCTCAAAGGCACCTTACCAAATCCAGCGAAGTCGAGCCTCTGAATCCACTTCTCGAGCTTTTCGTGCCTCTCCTTCCTCTCGGCACCCTCACATGCAATAATGTTCTTAATTTCTTCGCCAAAAAGCATCTTCTCTACTTTCATTCGCTCCATTGAAGCCCTTGATACTGTTGATTCCAAGCAATCAAAGAGTGATGCATAGAAGTACAGTGCTTCCAAGAGTCTCTCCATTACAGTCGACCCATTATGGTTCGATTCTTGCTCAGTAACCACCATTAGTTTGGGTGATAGACTCCATAGAGCAGCTAGGAAGCTCTCCATCTTTGCTGAAGCAGGTGAAGAGAGCGGGGACGATGATGCCGAGTCAGGACTCGGGCTGTACCTGTTGACCATATCTTTCTCAAGCAATTCACCTAAAGTGCTCTGGTTCATCTGCAGGACTCTCTGCAGGTGAACCGAATTCGAATTCTTGGATGCTGATGGGGATTTCTTTCGAAGGATCTCGTCATCCAATGCCAAGAGGGAATGTAGTTGGAGGGCGGAGCTGATTGCTAGAGCTTCCCCAGTCTTAACTCGCAAGCTTTCAACATCGAGGTTCTCTAATTTGCTAACTATGGGATTGAATTGAAATGGAATGTCTAATTTCTCAGCTTCTTCAGTCAATCGAAGAGCGGTTTGCTCCAATACTTCTTTCTGCTCGTGAATGCCTGTAATTCTCAAATGGGGTGGGCCTTCAGGTCGTGTGCTCAAGGCCTGGAGAAGTGCAATCCATTGCACAGGCTCTGCCGAGTTGAGATCAATAATGTGGACCATCTTCTCCCCTTCCATCGCTTCTATGATGGCCTGGTTGGTGATCACAAACGAGAGCTTCAAGAAGGGGCAGAGCTCGAAGAACAATCTTCGAACAATAATTCCTTCAGAGACTGATGATATTCTAGTGGAATTAAGAGCTTTGTGCAGACCAGGCCATGCTTTGAGAATCCGGTCTGCAAGTGCCTCGGCAAAGTAGGCAGCAATGCGTTGCATAGTATCCCCATCGGGTGAGGCATGGTGGGAGATTTGCTCGAGTCCGATGTTTGCATTTTCAAGACTACCAGCAGCGACATGGTTCGCACAAGACAATAAGAGATGGATCAGATACAACCCTCGCTCCTCAGATTTCAGCTCTCTGAGCCATGGGTAAGGTGATCCTAAGTTAGGGGAGAGAGACATCAGGGAGAAGAACTGAAGGGGTGATGAAGTTACAGATGATGATCCTTCATCTTGGACCATTCCTGCCATTAAGGACCACGGGTTTAGCCGTTCCGAAGAAAGGGAACCGACAAAACAATTGGCAATAACAGCTAGATGAATTCACAGATTAAAACCCTGAATGCTGCAAACGTTCAGCTACTTGGGTATCCAATCTTAAGCGTTTGAGCAGAAATTTCAGAATAATCCGTCGATAAAATGGATAATTCTCTGAATAGTAAGAATCAACCCCAAAAGAAGACGAATTCAGAGAACTATTTAGCCAGAATTGAGATAAACAAAAGCATTAACCGTGTTCCCAGTCGATTCAGATGAAATATACATAAAATTAATCGCAATAGAGAATAACAGTTAATGAAACCGTTAATTTCGAGGGCTTTGAAAGAAAATGAAGAACAGGCAAGTACACTTCAAATCAGACAAAATCATAAACCAAACCTCAGAAGGCAGCTCAAATGGGTACCTTGGAGAATTCAAATGCAACTCTACTCCAAGCAATCAAACAAAAGATTTGACAAAAAAAGCAAAGAACAGTACCCGAAACAACTTCTCTTATTAGAGCTAACGCATCAAGAATTCCACGATCCCCAACTGGGTTTTCGAATTCATCAAAAACCCAGAAAAAGCCCTACGAAAATCTCCCCGCTTGCTTCTCGAATCCCACTCTTATTCATCAATAGGTTCGGAGCTTTTTAGGGCTTCTGGTCTTATTACAGAGAGGGTCGCTGAATTAAGGCTCTGTTTTGAAGGTCTTTTGCGTTGGCGACAAGGCGATGAGAGGATGCGTTTTTGTTGTTATTGATTTGGTCTCGTTTGGGACTCTGAGGAATATGGACCCTCTCTTCCTCTCTGAAAACGCCACTTTTTGCTTTTGTCTTTATGTTAGGTGGAGCGGGAATAAGAGCTGGCCAAAACTTATTATTCCTCATCTTCACTCTCCTCCAAACATGCCCTAACAAAACACAATAACATCTCTTGTTTTGTTGCTTTGTGGGTGCTTGTGAGAATTGCAAGGGAGGCCCTCCAAATGCCTCCAAAAACCCTGTTTGTTTTCTTTTCCAGGGCATAAGCCATATATCAGGACAAAGAGACAAGGATGTTGGAGAAAAAACCAAAAGCATATTTAACTCTACCTATGGATTCTCACTAGGTGGCAATCCTTATGAAACCCTAGTTTCATTCCTTAAATTTGATTTAAACTAAGCACCTAATCAATGGCATGTCATCCTGTTGTGTTATCATGCCACATCATCCTATATGGTAAGCCGGTCCACTTACGTGCCGCCACATCACCTATTTACACCTTACATCTCTTGAGCAATTGATCTAGAGATAGAGAATTTGAATATAGTAAGCAGTATATCATGATTTGGCATTTTTGTAAACTTTATTCATGATCTTTGATTCTTAACCGTCCAAAAAAATTGAGTAATGAATGGACGGCAATGATCATCCAATCATATTGATTCTGACCCAATAGTTAATTTGTATAATGGGACCCATGAAAACAGGAGGATGCCATGTGATCATGACACGTGGCCTGTGGAGGTGCATCTTGTTTCACTAGGATCATATGATACCACATCTATAGTGCTAGGGAGTCACAAGACTCACAACATCTAATGGATTCCCACTGGAACCGTATAAGAGAAGTCCTCTATTGTACATCCCTCATCTTGCATGGGACCTTAGAGGTGATTTAGCTATTGACTATTGGGTCCCTTGTCTACTGATCTCCTCTAATTTGACAAGACAAGACCAGAGCATGCATCATTCATCCACCTTAACATAGCCAAATGTGTCTATCTCTCACGTTTATATCCCATTGTCATGTAATCCCCTCTTTTACCTCAACATTCCTATTATGATTGGTTCATGGACCCATCACTAGGCTCATAAGACCGGATTATTATTTAGATCTAATTCATATTGAAAAAAAAAAAAAAAAAAAAAACTAGATTGTACCAAGCTTTATTCATCGATGAATCCGAGAAACCCGAATAGTGTTGCCCGGGTTCAGGTTGGTTACTTAAACTAATCACTCATCGAGTTAACCTGACCCAAACCAAGACAAAATCATACCCTAGTTAATTAGTTGTTTTCTATAGGTTTGGTTTGCTCATTAATAAGGGAAGTTTTGATGATTTTGACATTTGTTTAAGTTAGTAGTTATGGCTAAGTGGGCTACGACAGCAACAGCTTGGCTGTTTGTTGTGGAAGGTTGTGAAATTTCATCGCTAGGGGCGTAGTTGGCATGTTGTCTTGAGTGGAGGTGTCGGTCAAAACGATGCTAAGTGGGTGTTCACGAGGGTAGACATTTTTGTAGGTTTGTGGGTTATATCTGTCAAAACTTTTCCAACCGTGCAGGTCGGTGAAGAATCAGAGCTCTTTAAAAGTTTAACTATAATTAGCAGATTCTGATATCCTATTATGTTTTAGTGGAGGATCCACTGAGATTTTCATTGAATAGTAGTGGGAATTTGGTTTTTCTTCTTCCAACTTTGGCCGGTTTTTCTAATCGAATTTGGAGGTGATGAGGAAATGGGTGTTGGAGAAGATCAAAATTTTGATGTTGACAAAGGCTGGTGATCAAACCATGAGCCGTGTTTGAATTCATTAGAGCTTGGTCATGGCTTGGAATTGTCAAAAATATGACAATTTTAGCTTTACTTCATTAAAAGCTCATAAGGGTGGCTAGGGTCAGGACTCGGTCAAAGTTGACTACACTTCAACGGTTGTTATGGGTGCAACTCGGGCATGTTGACTTGGCTTGTGGGCTACAGAAGCCCAGCCCTTTAAACTGCAGTGAACCTGTAAGGCTATAGCTTGACCCAATCTATGAATCAAAAATGTTTAATGCAAATCCAAGGGCAAATTTTTTTTTTTTTTTTTTAATAACTAAAAAACCAAGTGTAATTTGATAGCATAAAGCATTCTAAATGTAAAACTTGTGTCTAAAAATGATATTTTGGTCATTATAAATAAAATTGGTGCATTATAAATAAAATCTCTTGTGTAATGATTAAAATACCCTTTCACCAACCTATATGGCATCAAAATTGTTTTAGAACTTAAAAGAAGAAAAGAAATAATAAATAGAATTATAACTGTGGTTTAAAGTTTTGTAGGGCAGTTAGTTACTATTACCCTTTCGACAAGGATGTGGAAGGGACTAGGAATAGGGGTGGGCATGGGCCGGCCCGGCCCGAGTCCGGTCCTAGCTCAGCCCTCAAAGTGGCCCGAAAAAGCCCAGTCTGAGTTAGGCCCAAAGTTTTATTGAAGGTCGGGCTTGGGTTTACCTCAACCTGGCCCGAGGCCCGAACTTTTACATACATAATATATATGTATTATATATAATATACTAATTATTTTAAAATTATC
>JAOXJP010000016.1:4941285-4953852 GCA_025762735.1 Platanus orientalis
GGTCTCTATTGTGTTACATTTTATGGGATTTTTATTTTTGGTATTAGTGTAATAAATGTATTAATTATTTCTTCTGTAGGTCTATTACTATTTAATATTTCTAAAACTGGTTTCGTTATATAATCTCCAACTACATCCCAATATTGTTGATAAAATCCTACTTGAAATCCATCAGGTTCAGGTGCCTTTAATTTCCCCATCTTAAATGCAACTTTTTTAATTTCTTCTTTATTAAATGGTTTATTAATGTATTTTTTAGATTTTTCTGTTAATACATTATTATTTTGGTTTAGTATATTCTAAATCTCTTATTCATTTGGATTATTTGTTTGAAATAATGTTTCATAGTAATTATTTATTTCTTGTGTTATATCCTTATATTCTCTATGCCATCTTCTATCTAGTCCTTGTATGACTGATATTTTATTGTATTTTTTTCTTTCTATTGTTGATTGGTGAAAAAATCTTGTATTTTTATCTCTCCTTTTCAACCAATTTATTCTAGATTTTTAGGCCCAATAGATTTCATTTTTTTTCTAACTCTTTTAATTTTTCCTTTATATTTCTAATTTCTATTATTTCGTTATTTGTTATTGTTTTCATTTAAATGTTTTTTATTTTATTTTTGTTGTTTATGATTTGATAATGTATGTTGTCAAATACTTCTTTATTCCATCTTTTCAATGTATATGGTAATCTTCTTAAATCCCTTTGGACTTTTTCTAGTTTCGTACCTTGGTAATTTCTCCCCCAATCTCTTTCTATTTGTTCCTCGCATCTTTTATCCTAGGTCTATATCCATTTAAACCTAAATGGTCTTGGTAGATTTTTTTTTTTTCTGGATATAAATTCATTATTATTGGTGTATGGTCAGATCCTATAGGTATTTGATTTTCTATTATTGCTTCCGAGAATGTGATAATCTATTCTAAGTTTGTTATTCATTTGTCTAGTCTTTCTTTTATTATGTCTGGATATTTCCTAAACCAAGTATAGGGTGGTCCAATGGATCCTAGATCTCTTAGATTACCTTGTTCCAAGATTTCTCTTGTATCTTTAGTTCCCATGTGAGAATTTTTTGCCCTTCCACCTTATCTTCTCTATTCCAAATACAATTTCAGTCACCTATTGCAAGTAATGGACCCATTCTCTTTTTTGTTTTCTCTGTTATTGTTTTGCAAAAGGTTTTCCTATGTTTTCTATCGGTTCACCATATACAAATATGCATTTCCATTTAGTTTTATTTATTCTTGTTTCAAGTTCTACTATGATGTACCTATTGTTTGTTTCTTTTATATTGCAATTTGTATATTTCTTCCATAACAAAGCTAGACCTCCAGATAGACCTGATGCCCCTAAGTTGTAAGAGTTCCACTCATTTGTAATTTTTTTTATTTTTATTTTTTCTAAATTCATCACTTTGACACTTTGTTTCTGATAGAAATATTATTTCCGGGTTTTGTTTTTTTATTTAGAATTTTAATTCGTGAACTATCGAGAATTGCCTGATTCCTTAACAATTTCATGCCATAATTTTCATCTAGCCCTTTGGGGCTGTTGTAGCACAGCCACCTGAACCCATTTATTATTCAATTGATTGACTTTATCTGTAGTTTGCTTATTCTTTAATTTTTTTTTACTGAGTTTCTTGTTATTTTCCTATACGCTAATATTTTATATTTTATTTTGATGCTAATCTTTAATTTTTTTTTATTTCTATTGTACACATATAAAGAAACAATGCCTTAAATAATTTTCATTTTACATCTTGAGTTTTTTGAAGAATATTTAAAAAGAGAGTAATGAGATTGACATACCTGGTTCCATATAAGAGCTAAGCTATAATTTTTAGGGAATCGACATACCTGTGGATGCTGATCTTCTTTGGTATATGACTAGCTGTCATTTGTAGCCATGCTTGGAAAGCAAAATACTAAGAAGGAGAAACAATCATTTAAATTCTCTTTAGGTTGTGTTTGGATTTATGGAATTGGGGAGTGGAATTTTCATTTCCATCACTCAATTCTAATACCTTTGTTTGGATGACACATAAACATAATTTGTAGATTCCTTGAGGATTTAAAGCATTGAATTAAGGGGCCAAATCCACAGAAATGAAATCTTTAGGAGGCTACTATTATTTTCAAATTCTACTTCACGCGATGAAGCGCTATCTCCATCAATGCCTCCATAGTCTTCAACCTAGATTAAGTTTCACCCTCAACAACAGAGCCAACATCTTCAGTGGCTTCCTCCCCCATTGTCTTCAACTTGGGGCTTCACAATCAACGATAGACCTGGAGCTTCGCCAACAACACCAAAGACCAACGACTTCAGTAGCTTCTTGCTCCTCATCCATTAAATTCAACCCAACCATAATTGCCACCTGATTTGCCAATATTACCTTCCAAAGGCATACTATTTTCTTAAAGGTCAGTTCTCTCCTGAATATAATCACCACCATTCTGTATATGTACACGAAGAAGCATTCCTCAGCTTGAAGCTTCTTTGGGTGCCTATAGAGAAGTGCATCCTTTCTCTTAATGATCTTAGACACGGTGTTCAGGTGCCTTGTGATTCCCACCTCATCATGCCTTAAGTTGTGAGGAGCTTTCCTTATGAAACCTACAAAGCACTACAAGGGCTCATAGTCTTCCTCTATCATAGATCTCTCATTCATTGACAGTACCCAATCTTTTTATCATAGAGTGCATAGACTTCAAGCATTGTGACTAGGTGGGCTGTATGGAAGATCTTATAAGGCTCTAGGTGTTCATAATCCTTCTACCTAATAGCCTTAGCTGATCAATGTGCCCATTACCTTCAACACTTTAGCCTAGGATGGGGAGTACACACTACCTATTTTGTGTTAGCCTGCTTTGCATGATGATCCTCTACCATGTGGTAAAATCTTTAAGAAGCAACTTGTTGAAAATGGGGGATCTGAATTTCTAACAACTTGTTGGAGAAGATCTCTCAAATCCATACTTTAAGTTATCGGTGTTGGGTGAATCGGCGATGCCTCCTTCAATTAGAGACTTGGAGGAACTAACCATAAAGGCATGCTAGGAAAATAAAAGAGATCTTCTCTGGCTCCGGCCATGGTAGAAATTATAGAGAACTGAGAACGAACTCCAATTATCTAGAGAAATGAGTAAGAGAAACGAAGTGTCATGCAATTGTTTGGTCACAACTGAAACAAATATATTTATTCTTTTACACTTTCCTTGTTACAATTCCTTCCATTCATCCAAACGGTGAAATTTCAAATCTGTAGAATTTAATTATGTACATTTCAATTCCGCAAAGTTCAATTTCATAGGCTAATTTTAATTTCATGAATCCAAACACAACCTTATTTCTTTTCCCTATTTTCTCTCATTCATCTTTCCTATTTTCTATTTAAACGAATCATAATCTCTCTCTAATAAAATGTCTAAATACCTTGATGCTCCACACTCCTAAAATCTATCCTGATCATTCTACTTATTTATTTACCAAAAAAAACCACTCTACTTATTTCATTCACTTTCTCTCCTAAAATGTATCATTCCCTTTCATTTATTCCTATTTAATCAATTCTTATATTCTTAAATTAAATATATTTTTCTCTTCCATATCTTTATTTTTCATCTTTAAAACATCTCTCTTTTCTACCACTCATTAAACACCGGCTGAAAGACCAAGGGACATAGGGCATACCAAATCGTCAAAACCTATGAGGGTGTTAGCTTCTCTATAAACAAGTGATCTTTTGAAATGTAAAAATGCACTACTATTGAGCTAAGGTTCCAATTTGATGGTAATGTTGTCTCATTAATGGTAACAAAGAGTTACAGTGGTGAATGTAGCATAAACGTTGAGAGCATAAGTAAAAATGATAAAGATTGTGAAAAGGTTTTCCATGTATAGAGTAGGTCAGTTGCAACAAAGATTTGTTAAAATTCGGCTTGTTGAAGGTGATTGAAATTGAGAAGGTGAGGGCAATGGGGCCAATCGTCAAATTTTTAACCAAAAATTGATAGATGGACCTTATAATTAACTAAGACCATAGAATCAAATAAATCCTCCAAAACCATGAGTAGGACCATCTATTTCGAAAGAATATGCGATTTGAGACACCTAAGCGGTTAGATGAGAGAGAATTTGATGTAGGGACATATGTACAATGAATGCAATTAGGTTCTTTAATTTTAAAAATTTCTCACACAATAGGTGCATCACAATATGTTGACAATTGTTAATCACAACAATAATAATAAAGAAACCATTAAAATGACTTCTTTTTTCAAGGCATACAATAATTTACATGGTTCCAAACCCCATCAATTAAAGTTTCCTTTTTATCTCATAATTTCTAACTTAATCAAAAGCAAATCCAAGCTTAAATACATTAAATGGAAACTAACACTAAGAATGACAAGTGGATAATGGTTAGCCCACTTTTAATTTTACAACGTGACACATGTATTAAAACTCCCACCCAATTTTGAAATTTCAATTTCTTTTACACATGTTTTGTTTTAAAACCCTCTTAATGTATTTAAGTTTTATTGCAGAGGATTTGCTCTCTAATCCTATCCATCCTATTTTCTTTCTTAATTTTTTCTCTCTATGTTTCTCTCTTAAAATCCAAATAATAATAATAATAATAATCTTTTATATCTCCATTCTCTCCCAAATTCTCTCTTCTTATTAATAGTAGAGGTAAACATTCTCTCCTTAATGCTTTTTTTCTTCTTATTACAAATAAAGATAATCATTTTCACTATTTAAAATTAATCATTTTAATCTCATATTACATATTGTATTCTCATTTTTTATTATAAAAAAAATCAAGAAAATTGCTTACAATTTTATTTTTGCTAAATATTTAAAAATATTTTTTTAAAACATTAAATATTATAAATAATATTGCTCGTGTGAATTCACATGGATTCAATACTTGTTGGTTAGTAGAAGTAGAAGATAGAGCTTCATCAAAGTTCAACTTTAGAAAATCATCTGTTGGTGCTTCCCAATGCTTCTGTTCCTAATTTTCATTCATTTCCCTTTCTACTGATTTTAACCTTAATTTTCATAGTAAAAATATAGAAGTGGGTTATGTGAAGGTTGTTGGAAACGGTTTAAGTTGCTTAGATTTTTAAATACATAGATTTGAAATCTGATTGTTTGGACATTTTGAACCAAAATAAAAGTGGGACTCACAAGTTGTTTGAGACTGGTCTACATGGATTCGTGTTCACCTAAATGAGAAGAACAATGCTGTATGGTTGGATGTTCAAAACCATTAATGGGTGAATAAGAAATTGTTTTTAAAAGTGCTCAATTAAACATTGGTTAAATGGTGTAAAACTTGAATAATCCTATATTGGTTAGCCCATGAAAATTTGGAGGTTTATATATAATAGCCTTAGACATAAACTTGGGTCCTAAGGAACACTCTAGTTTTGTGGAATAGGGAGGACCTAGCTAACATGGGCCATGTCCAAAACACACACGTGAGATGCACTGAACTGGGCCATGTTGGGTTGGCTCAATAAGAAAAAATAAAATTATAATTTTTATTATTTTTATTTCTCCCAAAATGTTATGGTTAACTTATGGGGGGTGTCTATTCATGTGATTTTACCTTTATACCCTTGTAACTATTCTGAACCAAGTAGTCACATTTGTGACTGTAAAATCACCTCTTTTAACCATTGTTTATTTAGAACAAACATAAACATGACTATTACATTGCATTCATTTGCTCTCGTGCCATTCAAAGAGTTACAAATTGGAACTTCTATGAGTCAATGACTGTTCCGAATAGACATGAATGGTCTATAAATATGTACCTCCCTCTTGTATTTAGTGTATCCGAAATTAGGTGTCATAAAGGGTGTCTGAAATTAAGCATTATAAAGTGTATTATAACTTCTTTTTTTTTTTTTGTGTAAGAGAATACAACACAAGTTTGATTTGCCAGGTATACAAATTGCAGTGTTTCTTCTGTGTATAGTAGATCATTGTATCTTGGGAGGCAGACGCTTGAGAAGATCATAAACACCAATGCAAGGGGCAAAACCTGTATCAAGGACATAGTGTGAAACAGTGCATTGATCAATTGAAATTTTTGGTTTTCAATTCATTTAGTCAAGTAAGTCGTTCTATTTATTTTATTTCTAAGTCTTTTATTTATATAAAATAAATACTTGTTGTTTACATAATCAAATATTTCTATAAAAATAGAACACAAAAGGTAAACCCTACTTCTAAATTTAAAAGTGTGGAAAAAGAACAAAAGGATTTCTTCCTCATTCGGTTGTCAAACTTTTTGCTAGATTCCAAAGCTGGTCAAATTGTGTAGGACCTATATGGGACAATTAGAAGATATGCAAACATTTACCATGAGAATGATATTATAATTGAGACATATGAAACTTGCTCAAAGGAGAAGAATAAAAGTAGATGAATTGCATAAGGGTATTTCACAATAAAATACGTCCAAGATATACATTCACTTTTATTTTTTAAGAAATATAATCTAACAATGTGCTTTCACAGGGTGAGTGTTATGACTTTGAATATGTAATTGTTTTAGGACTATAATTTATAGATTTGAATTTGTTACTTGACAACTAAATTTCTAGCCTTTTTACAACCGAATTTTTTTTTATTGAAATTGCTTTTCACAATGCCCAAACTATATCCTCTACTTTATCAATTGAAATCTTCAGCGTTTAATTTTTGTTTTTGTTTTTGTTTTTGTGGTAAAGAGCATAAGCTGGTCCTACGTCCATATAAATAATAACTTAAGTTGACACAGGCATAAAACCTTAGCCAAATCATTTAAACATAAAATTTGAAACTTTATCAATTGAAGAAACTCATTTAGAATTAAAAATAAATAAATAAAGATTCACAGTGACCACACGCCACAACATCATGAAACAGAAATCCATCTGTCTCCAGACCGATTTAGATCCTGTCCTGTCTGCCTATGTCCTGTTAGGACCTGTCCACAACCTAAGTGCATGGTTTGGCGTAAAAAATAGTGCACAACCTATGCATAACCATTTTTTTATGCCAAACCGTGCACTTTGGTTGTGCACAGGTCCTAACTCATAAGCAGACAGGACAGGATCCTGAGCCTCTCCAGACTTAGCTATAGGAGTAAGCCATGGATTTTTTTTCCTCCTGGTGAAAATGAAAGAACACAGAGATGATTGACTCTTAGGACAAGGGATGTAGAAGAAAAATTCTCCTACTATCTAAGTAGGTGGCACCCCAATTTCAACTCTCCACCCGACTAAAAAGTTTCTTACTTCAATTGACTGCATTCCTAGATGGCGAACTAAAGTATGGAGGCCCATTTAAGTGGTGACAAAAGAAAACTCATTCTCATCACGAAAGACCTCAGCATCGCTATCAAAGCTTAACTCGGCACCAAGGCGAGTATAGTGTTAGAGGGGCCACATTGTGGGTAACAAAGACCTCCAATGCCTAGAACATCGAACCTGAACCTTGGAAGTGATTTCAATAGAATTTATTGAAAATCTGGATGATTTTTTCATCTAGGCTTGGGAGGAGATTTCCTGTCCAGGATGGTGGCACCAGGTGAATTCATTTGGAATAAAGTCAAGATGTGCCTCACTGCCTCCCCTAACAATTGCCAATGAATACCAACCAGTCAACATTCGGCCTTAAGATCAGGCCGACCAAAATGATCAACCTAGATCCAGTGGCCCACCAATATAGAACAACCATTTTTGCTGGATAAAAGGGATTAAAAATTAGGAGCATCATATCATGGATTAAACAATTGAATTTGCAATTAGGACTCTAAAAAGGTTATCTTTCCAAAATGGAGAATTGAAAGTTTGAAACTTTAGCAAAAAAATGAGAGAAATATGAAACATTTCTAGCCAACCACCTTCATGATTCATGAATTTAAAAAATGGGTATCAACCCAAGCATACCAAGGATCAGTATGAGTCTCAAAGGAGAGAAAAAAGAGGAAGCAAAAATAGATATTAAACAAAAATATAAAACAGAGGATGAAGAAGATCTTCAAACGTTTCCACAGACCACCATGCATTTGCAGAAGAAACATCAGATTTTTTGTACAAAGTAGAAACAGAGAAATTACTCTAATAAATATTAACTAAACTACTCAATCAAACCTCCTACACATCCAAGCTGAAACAGAAAAGAGAGCTCGATCTTGCCAGCAAATTACTAAAGATCCATTCTCCTCTTTGATCTTATACCCATCACAACCATAGCTCTGCAACAACCTCCTCGCTAGAGACAGACCATGGTAGCTCAAAGGCACCCTTCCAAATCCAGCGAAATCAAGCCTTTGAATCCACCTATCAAGCTTCTCGTGCCTCTCCTTCCTCTCTGCTCCCTCACATGCAATAATATTCTTAATTTCTTCCCCAAATAGCATCTTCTCCACCTTCAATCGCTCTATCGAAGCCCGCGACACAGTTGATTCCAAGCAATCAAAGAGTGACGCATAGAAGTAAAGTGCTTCCAAGAGCCTCTCCATCAGGGTTGACCCATTATGGTTAGATTCATGCTCTGTAAGGACCATGAGTTTTGGTGCTAGTCCCCACAGAGCAGTGAGGAAGCTCTCCATCTTCGCCGAAGCAGGTAAAGACAGTGGAGACGATGAAGCCGAGTCAGGGCTTGGGCTGTAACCATTGATCATTTCCTTCTCAAGCAAATCACCCAAAGTGCTCTGGTTCACCTGCAGGACTCTCTGCAGCTGAATCGAATTTGAATTCTTGGAAGCCAATGGGGATCTCTTTCTATGGTTCTCATCATCAGAAGCCAAGAGAGAATGTAAGTGGAGGACGGAGCTGATAGCTAGTGCTTCTCCCGTCTTCACACGCAGGCTTTCAACATCAAGATTCTCCAATTTGCTAACTATGGGATTGAATTGAAACGGAATGTCCAATTTTTCAGCTTCTTCAGTCAAACGAAGAGCCGTTTGATCCAATACCTCTTTCTGTTCATGAATGCCAGTAATTCTCAAATGGGGTGGGCCTTCCGGCCGTGCGCTCAAGGCCTGAAGGAGAGCAATCCACTGTGCTGGCTCTGCCGAGTTGAGATCGATGATGTGAACCATCTTCTCCCCAACCATCGCTTCTATAATGGCCTGGTTTGTGATCACGTATGAGAGCTTCAAGAAGGGCAAGAGCTCGAAGAACAATCTCCGAACGATAATTCCTTCAGAGATGGATGAAATTCTTGTGGAATTAAGAGCTTTGTGGAGACCAGGCCACGCCTTGAGAATCCGGTCGGCAAGAGCCTCTGTGAAATAGGCAGCAATGCGTTGCATGGTATCCCCATCGGGTGAGGCAAGGTGGGAGATTTGCTCGAGGCCAATGTTTGCATTCTCGAGGCTACCAGAAGCGACATGGTTCGCACAGGACAGTATGAGATGGATCAGATACAAACCCCGTTCCTCAGATTTCAGTTCTCTGAGCCAGGGGAAGGGTGATCCTAAGTTAGGGGAGAGAGACATCAAGGAGAAGAACTGAAGTGGGGATGAAGTTACAGATGATGATCCCTCGTCTTGTATCATTCCTGCCATTAACGACTTTGAAGAAAGGGAGCCGGGATTTGTCAAAAACAGCTAGGATGAATTTATAGATGAAAAAGCTGAATCCAGTCCAGCAAAAGATTAATTCGTTGAGAAAACGGGTAATCCAAGAATCAAGCTAAAAAAGGAAACGAAGCCAAGGTTTTACTTTGCCAGAAGTGAGGATCACGAAAGCATTAACTGTACTTCCAATCGTTCAGATGAAATATATGCAGAAAACCAATAAAAAAAGAGAACAGTTATAAGAAACCGTTACTTCTCAAGGGTCTTAAAAGAAATTGAAGAACAAAACTCAGAAGACAGGATGAAATGGGTATCACGATTTTAGAGAATTCAAATGAAACTCTGTGCAATCAAACAAAAGATACACAGATTAAGCCAAGAACAGCACCAGAAACAGCTTAATAACTCATCTTACAAGATCTGACACATCGAAAACTGCAAGACCCCAACTGGGTTTTCAAATTCATCAAAAACCCACATAAAGGCCAATGAAAATTTCCTTGCTTGCTTCTGTAATCGCACTCTTATCAATCAAAAGGGTTTTGGAGCTTTTCAGGGTTTCGGGTTTATCTAGGGCTGTGTTAAAAGATAGGGTCCGTGACTGACTTAAGGCTCTCTGCTTTGAAGGACTTTTCCATGGCTGCGTTGGCGACAATTGAAGGGGGAGTGCATTTTTTGTCTTTGTTGATTTTGGTGTCGTTTAGGGCTCAAGAGGAATATGGAATTTGTGAGGAAGAGCGCCTCATCTCCCTGAAACTGACCCCTTTCTTTTGTTTTTGTCTTCACATTAAGTGGAGAGGGAATAAGTGCTGCCCAAAACTTGTTATTATTCCTCTTTGTCACTTCCTTCTAAACATGCCCTACCAAATCAAAACAAAACAAAACACTCTTTGTTTGTTGCTTTATGGGTGCCTGTGGGCATTGCAAGGCAGGCTCTTCTAATGCTTCCAAAACCCACCCTTGTTTTCTTTTCTACGGCATAGACTATCCGATCCAATTGGTATTATCTTCTCATGTCAGGACAAAGGGACAAGGAAGTTGTGGAAAAAGCCAAAAGTATAGAGTATGTAACTCTATCTATGAAGTCTTGACTTTAGCTAACAATCCTTAGGAAACCCTAGATTCATTCCTTAAACTTTGTTTAACTTAAATTTTAAATCAAGCACCTAACTTAAAAACACATAACACTATGTAGCGCATGCCACATCATCATGCATGGTAAGCCGGCCCACTCATGCGCCGCCATGTCAAACCGTTTAGAGCCAACATGTCTCAACAATTAATCTAGAGAGAATTTGAATATAATAAGCATAATAGTAAGATAATTAGCACACATTTAAGCTTTATTCATGCTAATTCAATTTTGACCATCGATAAAAGAATCAAATAAAATTGATGGTGGTGATCATAACCCACAATGACTCTTACCCAATGGGTTATGTCTATTGTGGGACACTGGGACCCCCTACATGTGCATCATGTTTCCCTTAGATCACATGTACCATGTTAACCCGTATATGGGCCATCCATCCTCCATCGTACATCCCTCATAATCTTGCTAAGGACACACCCAGAGATGAGTTACCTATTGATTATCAAGTCCCATGTGTACCCATTCCATCTAATTCGACAAGGCCTTGTGCATGTGTCACTCATCCATGTTAACATTGCCAGAGTGTCCCTTCCACACATGTACACCCTTTGTCATGTAATACTCTCATTTACATCGACATTTCTGACTGTCTAGTACTAATTATCAAACCTACCATTCTTGTGGGTTGCAATCCTTGACCCGATCCGCATGACCCAATCAATTATTGGGTCTGAACCAAGTAAGTCATTCCTTACCACAATCAGAAAACAGTCCATACCCAGGTTTGTTTAATTGGATAAATCTAGTTAGCCATGATGGTTTTTCTCAGGCTTAAGAAGATAATCAATAAGAGAGAAGAATCGACCCGCATATGACCCAACCCGAGACCACCCACTGATTAGTCGTTTTCTTGGGAAAAGCTAAATAATGAGAAGTTTGATGCTTTTGGTATTTGTTTTATGTCAGTTTGTGGCTTGGTGGGGGGGAAAGACAGCAATAGGTTGGCTTCTTGTTATGGAAGGCTGTGTAGTTTTATCGCTAGGGTCGTTGTTAGCATGTTGTCTTGAGTGGAGGTATCGGTCCATACAATGCTTAGTGGGGGACGATTACGAGGGTCAGCATTTTTTTGTTGGTTTATGGTTATTTTCACCTTATTTTCCAACCTTGCATGTGGGAAAGACAGAGAGAGAGAGGGATTGGTTAAGTTGTTCCAAACGTGGCGGGTTTTTCTACCCAAATTCGGAGATGATGAGGAAACGAATGCTGGACAAGAAAATCAAAGGGTGTGTGTGCCGTGTTTGAATTAATCTAGAGAGTTTGGTCACGGCCTTGAAAATGTCAAAAATTGACACTTGGAAACTTTTACTTCAATCAGAGGTTTGGCGGAGAGAAATATTGAGGGAGAAGAGAGTAGGTGTGTTCTGATGTCCCTATACTTGCGGTAGGGGCATGAAATTGGAGACTGGCAGGTTTTTCTTTTGAATGGGCTAGAACTCGATCAAGTTGACTGACCCCTAGAAACTGTACTCAACCTAAGACCTGACCCAACCTTGGGGTCAAATTGATGTGTTCGTTGAGAACCCAATCCAATTCTTCATTAGATTATCCTATCACAGTCGTTTTGGGTTGTCTTATATGGAATTCACATAACCTATAAAGCATGAATGGAGGGAGATATTGTTGTATTTGTCTTTGGATCCACGGAGGGAGAAATTGTTGTGTTTGTGCCTTGAATCTTATCCTGGAGCACGACAGGCATTCACTATATTAGTTGGTGTAGGGGGGTCTAAGGGATTGACACCCCAGTGGGAATTTTTGGGATCTCGAATCAAGATCTGATTCGAGCCCATTAGTTCGGCTTTTGGCTTAATCC
>JAOXJP010000016.1:4970983-4984139 GCA_025762735.1 Platanus orientalis
AGTGTGTAATGAAGTATAATGATTTATAAGTATTTAATAATGTTTATTGTAACATTTTTTAAGATTACATTAAAAAATTCTAAGGTTTACATAATGTTTCCATAGATTTCATCGCCGATAACGTATATCATAAAGATGATGACTATCTCAAAATGGTTGTTTTCTATATTTAATGATTCATAAGTGTGAATTAGTACTTATTCTATCAAATGCTAAAGTTTTAAATCAAAATTCATTCATTTGACCCGTATTTTACCTATTTCTCGGTTTCGGATATCGTATCTTCACAATAAACTATGATACACAAGACTTACCCATATCTTGAATTCGTAATATGAGTTGCGATAATGATATTTTGAACCTTGTGTATAATACAACGTAAGAATAACAAAACCTTTAACTTTAACCCATTTCTCATCTCCCATTCTCAATTTGAATGAAAGAAAGCCAGTTCCCCATTCTCTCATTGATCTATCAATCGTCTTCTATCTCTAAATTTCCAGGTGTTTATTGATTTAGTAAATATCAAATATTCAACTCCAATCCAACGTTCGATTAAATAAACAAATTCAAATGGGGTCTGCGGTGTGCCTATATCCGATTCGTATTCGATCCGTTGACAGCCCTAACTTCTTCCCCACCATGGATGAAACTGTGACAAACTAGGACAGCGAATTCTGTGAGCGCTCGTGGAAAAGAGGCATTTCCTTCTTTCGGGTTACTGCGAGAAAGCGAGACCCCATTACCGAGATATGGCAACTCGTAGTCAATCTCTCTTTCGGAAAGCGAGGCTTCAAGCTCCGGTGGATAAGGGCTCTGTTTGCTGCCTCCGGGCTGTTAAGCCTACGTTTGCAGGCTGTTAAGCCTACGTTTTCCGGCTTAACAGCAGCGAGCTCTGCTTTCAAAGCGAAGCAAGCATAATAGAGAAAGCCGTTCTCAACTAGCAAACTCTCTCTCTCCTCCGAAAGGCGTCTTTTCCTTTCGTTTGTGTGCTCGCGCGTGCGTCCCTGTTTTAGTACACTGGAGAGGCCTGGGGGCAGCTCTCTTTCACCGTTTCTATTTCTGGTCTTCGTATCTTGTGAACCATGAAAACGGCTCTTTTCAATCTAAAGTTGCAGGTATATTTTGACCGCATCTTCTCTTGCTATTGTCGACGAGAGTTGTCGTTGGGTTTAATCTCTGCGTGTGTTTCTATGTAAAATTGGGAAGGTTTTCTTTATTATACAGAGTTTTAAGCTTCATAGACGCATACCCATGTGTATTTTTCGTTCTGGTAGAGCTGAAAGAAGTTTTTTTTTTGGTTTATATAAGTAGAAATTTCATCCGAGTCTGCACTTGTAATTGGTAATCTTCTGTTTTCATTCTGTGGTTCATGAGGGCTCCTTTATTTTTAGTCATCAATAATTATGTTGTTGGACTGGAACTGATTTTCAAAAGAAACAAAGCATTTCAATTCCTACCATTTAGGAATTTATCGTCGCCATGTTTGTCTTTCCTGGAGAACGAAGTGTTTATTCCTGAGATTTCTAATTCCTTTGATGAGAATTTCTTACAGAATATTGAATGGGGTTTGGCTGAATATGTGAAACACGACAGGTTTTGTCTTAGTGGGATTGGAATTGGTGAATCCATTAACAGGAATTCCTCAAGTTTTGAAAATTGGGAAACAGAGGACGATGACATGAAGAGAGTAAAATTAATTCTTTCAAAACGAGGGTGGCGTTTGGGTGTTGGAAATGGGTATGGGATTGATCTTGATCAATTGAATGTGACCCGGATTTTGAATGATTTGTTTGAGGAGAGTTCGGATGCTGCACTTGCTTTCTACTTCTTTAGGTGGTGTGAGGCTTGCACTGGATCAAAGCATGAAATTCGATCCGTTTGTACAATGATACATATTCTGGTTTTTGGGAACATGAATTACAAAGCTATGGATCTTCTTCTATCTCTTATTAGAAATAAGGATGGTGGAGAAGAGTGGCATAATTTAGTATTTAATGTTCTCCAAGAAACTCGTAAGGGCATAAGGGTTTTGGAAACTGTATACAGTATGCTTGTTAACACATATGTCAAGGAAAACTTGATAAACATAGCTCTTGAGATAGTCTACAAAATGAAATTCCTCAACATCTTTCTCCCACCCGGGGTCTGTAATTCTCTTCTGAAGGCGTTATTAGAGTCAAATCAGACGGAGTTGGCTTGGGAAGTGTTTGACGAAATGCAGAGCCGAGGAACGGGTTTCAATGCTTCTATTATTAGCTTATTTATTCATAAATACTGTGCTCAAGGTAGCCTTGAACATGCTTGTAAGTTGCTTTTGGAGATGCGAAATTATGGGTTACAACCTGATGTTGTTGCATACACAGTCGTGATTGATGCCCTCTGCAAAATGGGTAGCCTAAAAGAGGCCACTTCTATATTATTCAAAATGATTCAGATGCGTATATCTCCGGATTCGGTTTCCATTGCTTCAGTTATTGATGGTTACTGTAAATCAGGTAGGTTGGAGGAAGCAATTGATATTTGGAAAGTCTCTGGTTTTGCCCCCAACCGTTTCATATACAATAGCTTCATTTCAGTGTTATGCAGAGATGGTAAAATGGTTGAAGCTGCTGATTTTTTTTCTGAGATGTTTAATTTGGGAATTTTTCCTGATTGTTATAGTTTCACTACTATTATGGGAGGGTTTTGTAAAGTTGGTGACATGGGCAGTGCTCTCAAGTATTTAGGAAAAATGTTGAAGAGGGGACTCAAACCAGCTGTTGTAACATACACGGTGTTAGTTGATATTTACTGCAAGATCGGGGATTGGGAAAGTGCAGAATATTTGTTTTGGATGATGACAAGAAAGGGTCTGAAAGCTGATGTCATTACATACAACACATTAATGGATGGATATGGAAAAATGGGCTACTTACATAAGGCTTTTGGGCTGTTGGATATGATGAGGTTGGCTGGTGTTTCACCGGACATTGCCACATATAACATTCTTGTTCATGGTCTTGCCAAAAGGGGCTTTGTGAAGGAGTCTAGAGAGATTTTAGATGAACTCATTAGAAGGGGGTTTTCTCCCGATGCATTAACATTCACCAATATCATAAGTGGGCTCTCTAAGGAGGGAAACTTTGAAGAAGCATTTCTTGTGTGGTCACACATGAGTGATCACGGTATGAGACCTGATGTTGTGACATGCAGTGCTCTTCTTAATGGCTACTGCAAGGCACGGCGTATGGACGAAGCCATTGCCCTATTCCAGAAGATGCTGGATGCTGGATTGGATCCTGATGTAATATTGTTCAACACACTCATACATGGATTTTGTAGTGTAGGAAAGATACATGATGCTTGCCACTTAGTAAGTATGATGGCGGAACGTGGTATCATTCCGAACTACGTTACTTACCATTTACTTGTTCGTGGTTTTGAGAAAAAGTTAGTTGATAATCCTGTAGAAAGTGCAGGTGTTAAGATGCAGCAAATACTACTGAATTATGGTATCGATGTTGATCTATCTCAGTATGTGGCTACATCACATCAATCTTTGTGTGGTGTTAGATCAGCTTCCAAACCTTCTTAGAAACTTGGGGGTGAAATGGTTTCATTTATCATTTTCTTCCGCTTCTGCCACAATGGAGGGATCTAAGAGAGAATGCTAGGTGCTGCTTCTGTTTCATCTTGATCGTATGCATTTGACTTTCTTTATTTTCTTTTTTCTTTGCTATTTCTTATCCCTCTTTCTCTTTCTTACAGTTCTGTGTTTGATGAAATTATATTTTCAGGTAGTTAAGCTGGGATCAAACTTGAAGCCTCACGATTTCAACATGGAGCACTAATCAATTGACATATGAATGCGATTTTATCCCTAAACAGGAAAATTGGCTAATTGTGTAGTATTACAAGAAAGGGATGCATTTGAAACCATGATCTCTGATACAATGACTTCATGGTTATAAATTTATAGAATCCGAAACACAGTGAAGCTGATAGAATTGAGCTAGTTCAAGATGAATCTACTTCTGCTGCTGATACATTGTAAGTACCTAAATAATATCTGATTCTTTGAATAGAGATATATTGAATCAATACCTGTTCATATATTTTTCTTTCATTTATCTAAGAGGAAGCTCTATTTCCTCTATTGATTTGCTTCTTCTATACCCATTCGGCTTTAAAATTTTTTCGAGACATAGCTAACCTTTTTCTACTCTGTTTTAGGTCTCTCTCTCTCTCTCTAAGTCATCATAAAAGAGAGTTGTTTAAACTTTATCCTGGTCCATTTTAACATTGCTTTAACCTTTCTAGGTCTGCTTTTACTTCTTTCGAAGAGGCATCAAATCCTGAGAACACAAAGTGATCAGTCATAAATGTGCACTTCTTTAGGTTTATGTTAGTTAAAGTTTACACCTATAAGAAAGAGCAAAACAGAAGAGAAAGAAGAAGAAGATTAAGAGAAAGAGAGGAGAAGAGGAGAAGAGGAGAGAAAGTTGGAATGAATCCATGTAGGGTGCTATCCCTCAACGCACCTAAAATATTATTTATATATAATAGATGGTATAGTGTATACAGTGTATACAATATGTATATGGCATGTGTACAATGATATACTTTACTCTCTGACTATTATACCCCTATACACTTCTACACTCCCCCTCAAGTTGGTGATTAGATATCTCTTATTTCCAGCTTGCCAACAACATTAAGAAATCGACCTCCATTCAACCCCTTTGTGAGAACATCTGCTAGTTGATCTCTAGTTGTTCTATCATGCTGCATTGGGTCCTGTGCAATACTTATAGCAATCTTATTATCACAGTAAGTCCATAGGATGAGGAATAGACACACTCAACTCCGTTAGTTATCTTTTCAGCCACAAAAGCTCACAAACACCATGTACCATGGATTTGAACTCAACCTTTGCATTGAATCTAGCAACCACTACCTATTTCTTACTCCTCTAAGTAACAAAATATCCACCCATAAAAGTAAAATAGCTTGAGTTAGATTGCATGTCAGTGATTGATATTGCCCAATCTTCAACAGGATATGCCTCCACTCTGCAGTGTCCATGAGAAGAATAGAACACTCATTTCCCCATACAACCTTTGAGATATCTGAGAATCTGATAAGTAGCCTCCATGTGTGCAAGAGTAGGAGCATGTATGAACTAACTGCAATACTAACTACATAAGCAATATCAGGCCTAGTCAGTAACTAGTATGAGGTGTCCCACAAGGCTTTGATATCTCCCTGCATCAATTAAACAATTATCCTGATCTTCCTTGTGCCTGTGATTTGGATCAATGGGAATAATAGATGGTTGACAACCAAACATTCTTGTCTCCTTAAAGAGGTCTAGCACATACTTCCTTTGAGACAGGAAGATACCTCTTTTTAACCTTGCAACCTCAATACCCAGAAAATACATGAACTGCCCCAAATCTTTAATTTTGTATTCTTTTGATAACGTTATCTTCAAATGTTTCATTTTAGATTCATCATTACTAGTAACCACTATGTCATCAACATAACAAACAAGGTATGGTCATTTTGACACCAAGTATACCCATTCTTCAACATAGCAAGTTTGAACCTCTCAACTGAGCTCGAGGTGATTGTTTAACTCATATAATGCCTTCCTCACTCTAAACACCTTTCCTTTACTTTCAGAGTGCCAGAAACTAGGTGGAGGCCACATGTAAACTTCATTTTCTAGACCACCATTCAGAAAATCATTTTTTACATCGAATTGATATAAGGGCTAGCTTTATGTTGCAGCAAGAGAGATGAGTACTCTAATTGAGCTCACCTTGGCTACTGGTGTAAACGTTTCTTGGTAATCAATTCCATACAACTGTGATATAAAGCAAAATGGGGCCGTAAGTGCCGCAAAGGTAGCTCCAAAAGCCAATGTTTAAGCACCAAAATAAGGGCTATACGACTGATTGTAGCAAGAGAAAATGAGGAAGATAAGAGAGAGAATAAAGGATTCTAGGAATCACTTAACCGGAGGATAAGGAGTTGTAATCACTCATAGCTATGGAGGACTCACTCAACCCACAATGAGAGAAGCCCTCATGCATACAACAATGAATGGAAAATTGGCAATCCAAAGTTTTTTTTTTTGTTTGTCATTTCATTTCTTTAGAGTATATAAAAAACAAGGCCACAACTCTCCTACAAAACCCATTATCATGGGGAGACAAAAAGTACATAGAAAACCAACATTATGTAATAAATAAGCCTACTTTTTCTTACACAAAATACTAAATAACATTTAAAGGGAAGTTGGAAAGTCTTGACTTGTTGGCTAGGTAAGTGACATGGGTAAATGGGTAGGTGGGTCATGGAACATCGGTAAATGGGTTATTGATCATGGGTAAATGGGCCAGGAAAATAGATACTGGGCCGATTGATTGGGCATTGGGTTAAGATAACTTGGATGGGCTGTTTGGGTACTAGGTTAAAGGGCCATTTGGAAACTAGTTTAAGGAGGGATGAGCTATCAAAAAGGAATGTTTGACTATTGTATCATAGGCTGCTACATCATTCTCTCCATCTTGAAAAGAACTCGACCTCGAGTTCATTGTGATGTCATGTAAAAGAGACTCATCAAGCTTCTTCAATCATTGAGTTGAAACTCATACGTGAACTGGGTTTGTCATGCCAATGAACAAGGTATTGCACATGAGTACCATGTCTAGTAATGGTATACCGCATATCCAGGATGTCAATATACTCTTTAGGAACAGTAGATGACACAATAGAAAAATCAGCGGGCTACAAGGTAGCTTGGTTTGGATCATCATAGAACGGATAAAGATCACAAACATTGAAAACTAGACTGATCTTTAAACCATTTGGCTACTCTAGACGTTATGCATTTGGTCCCAACTTTTTGAAAATTCTGCAAGGATTGAACTTGCGTTTCTTAAGCTTGTTGTATGTACCACTTGGAAACTTTTCTTTCCTAGGAGAGAGACCTTGACAAAGTCTCCTTTCATTTATCTCTAAATGTTGTCGACAAAGATCAGTTTGAGTCTTGTATTGTTGTGTTGCTTGCTGCAAATTTTCTTGGACTTGCTTGTGCATGTCTTTGATGTGGGTAGCAAATTCCTCAGCTTCCATACTTGAGCTTACAACTTGGGGCAAAGGTAAGTGATCCAAAATATGAAGTGGATTTCAACCATACACAATCTCAAATGGGGTCTTTTGAGTCGTACAACTTTTGGAACTATTATATTCAAATTCAGCTTGGAGAATAATTGCACCCAAATCTTTGGAGACTCACCCACTAGGCTGCATAAGAGATTTCTAAGTGAACAGTTAACAACTTTTATTTGGCCATCACTTTGTGGGTGGTATGCACTTGAAAGTTGTAGATGAGTACCCATAAGACATCAAAAAGTCCACCAAAAGTGCCCCACAAATCTGGTATCATGATAAGAAGTTATGAACTTTGGTATTCCATATCAACAATCTCTCAAAAGAAGTTATGAACTTGGGTACCCCAAATAAACAATCTCTTGAAAGAAAGCCACATGAGAAACATGCATGGTTGCATGGAATAAAATGTGTCATCTTTGAAATTTTGTTAATTACCACAAAGATAGAATCGAAACCATGTTTTGTTTGAAGTAAACCAAGGACAAAGTCCATAGAAATGTCTTCCCAAGGTGCAACTGGTATAGGTAGCGGTTGGTACAAACCGATATTTTGTGTTCTCCCCTTAGCACATTAGCATACAATGCATCACTGCACAAACCTTCCTACATCATGTTTCAAAGAAGGTCAAAAGTATTGTTGTCTCACCAAAGTTTCAATTTTATCTACACCAAAATGTACACCAAGTCCTCCTTCATGGAGTTTAGCAATGAAATATAATGATTACCTTTGAAAAGAAACCTGTTTATTACATGGAATGGGCTGTTTCGGTTGGTGTCAACTGTTTTTTTTAAATTAATTAATTAATTAATTTTTTATGAATAATGATGAAACATGGAATGTCAATTGTTATCATTACTTGGGAGAAGAATGGATTTGATACATAGTGCTTCGGCAATAGTTTGAACTCAACAGCCTCATGAGAAAGAGTGGTAAGCAATACATGCTTTCGGCTAAGTGCATCAGCCACCTTATTTGCCAATCCGGATTTGTGATGGAGGACAAATGTGAATTCTTGGAGGTAGAAACCCACTTGGCATGGCGAGCATTCAATTTCTTTTGAGCACTAAGGAATCGAAATGCCTCATGATTCGAATAGAGTATGAATTCAGCATGAATAAGTAATGACGCCAAAACCTCAATGCTTGGACTACGGTATACAACTCTGCATCATAAGTTGAATACTTCTTTGAATCTTCAAACTCACTAAAATAGGCCACCGGTCGCTTCTCTTGAGAAAGGACAACACCAATATCAATATGAGAAACATCGCACTCAACTTCAAAAACTTCAGAGAAATTTGGGAGAGTAAGGATTTGAGCTTCTGTAAGCTTCTTTTTCAATAATACAAAGCTTTCTTAGGCTTGGTCCATTGGAAGGATTTGGATCGAAGTGCATCAGTTATAGGTGCTATAGTGTTGCTGAAATTTTTGATTAATTGCCGATAAAAAGAGGCTAACCCATGGAAGCTATGCACATCGGTGATGCTCTTTGGTGATGGCCAATCAAGGATTGCCTGAACCTTATTTTCATCCATTTGGATGCCACCTGAAACAATGACATAACCTAAAAATGGCATACGGTTAGTCATGAAACAACATTTCTTGAGGGTGATATATAACTTTCTCTTGTGTAGAACCTCAAACTCTTTATGTAGATGTTCAAGATTGGGCTGCACGATCTCTCAAAAAAAAAAAAAAGATGGGGCTGCACATCCTTGCTGTATATAAGAATGTCGTTGAAATAGACAAGGACAAATCTACTCATGAACTCTTTTAAGACTTGAGTCATGAGTGGCATAAAGGTACTTGGAGTATTGGAGAGTCCAATTGGCATTACAAGCCATTCAAAGAGTTCATATTTCGTTTTGAATGTTGTTTTCCACTCATCACCCAGTTGAATTCTGATTTGGTGGTATCCACTACACAAATCAATTTTGGAAAATATCTTCGCACCGGCAAGCATATCTAATAGGTCTTCAAGACGAGGGATCGGGAACTGGTACTTGACCGTTATCTTGTTCATAGCCATACTGTCAATACACATTCGCCAAGATCCATCCTTCTTTGGAGTTAGGAGTGCTGAAACAGTGCATGGGCCAAAACTCTCTCTCACAAGTTCCTTCATGATCAATTCTTCAACTTGTCTTTGAAATTCAGCATGTTTAGTTGGACTCATTGGATAATGGGGAAGGTGAGGTAGAGTAGCACCCAGAACAATTTCAATTTGATGTTAGATGTTGTGCATAGGAGGCAAATCTATAGGGAACAGGATGAGAAGCACTTGTTGGAATTTTCTGCCCATCTTGGTTTTTAGTTACAACAACCAAGGCATATACAAGTTGCTATTCTTTGAAACTCTTTTCAAACTTCTTGTAGGACAACAAGCCAACTAGAGTAGTTTCAACAACAATGGGTCCATCTTTTAATGGGTTTAAGACATATTTAACTCCCTTCTTGATTAGAGAATAGGTGTTCTTCTTACCATCATGTTGCACACACCTATCAAACTGCCATGGTCTCTCGAGTAAGAGATGATACGCATCCATGGGCAACACATCAAACCACACTTCATCTTCATACTTTCCGATTGAAAGTTTGATGCAACACCTCTTTGTGACAGAAACTTCACCCCCCTTTTTAAACTGAGAAATTTTATATGGTCTTGTGTTGTCTTCACATTTCAAATTTAGTTTTCTTACCATGGTTGTAGACACCATATTCTCATAGCTTCAGAAATCAACCATGATTACACTTTCCATAACAAATGCCAAACGTATGGAATATGTTGTTTCAAAGCCACCTATCATCATCTTGGCTTTTTGGGACAGTCATGACATGTCGGATAACAAGACTTTCCACATCACAATTTGAGTCACATTGCTCTTTTTATTTATTTATGTATAACAATCTTAATTGAAAGAGAGAAAAAGGAAATGACAAGAATATACAAAGGAAAAGACAAAACTAAAATACAAGACAACAACAAGGCCATCCAAAAAACCTAACACAAAAAAACCAAGCAATCACCCCGCCATTAGCAATCCGACATTTGAAGCCCAATGAAAACATCTTGCTACAGGGCACTCTATTTGGCAATCCTATCAGTCTCCGAGTTTTGGCATCTAGGGACATCCTGTAAAATAGTATAAGTTTCCCTACAAAGATCTCTGATCTCGGAAATGAATGATGGAGTCTCTAGGAACCCTGCATTTGACCTCTCTCCAAGCTCAAGACTGTCATAGAGTCCCCTTCCACATAACAATCTTGGTGGTCACCACTCTTGAGCATCCTTAGGGCCTCTAGCGGACCAATGGTTTCAGCATGGTTAGCATCACTCATGTCAATCAGGCCCCCTTTTACATGAATGATGGCACCTTGAGAATCATGCATAACACACCCATAGCCAGCCATCCTTGGGTTTCCAAAAGATGCACTATCAAAATTCACCTTGAACTTCCCTCCACAAGGGGGAACCCACTCCAGGATAGGAGGGTTCCTTAGAGCAAGGTATTTTGAGATACAAGTAATCTAGTCTCTAACCATGTCATTTAAAGAGCAGCATTTGAAGACCGAATTAGTTAGCATCTAAGAGCTAACCTCACAAATGATGGAATCAATCACCATCCACATGTTCTGCTTCTTGTCCTCAAGTACTCTTATGTTTCTTTCTTTCCATAGCCCCCACACAATGCCTTGCCCAAGAGCTCTGACAACCATACGATGTCTCCCCCTTTTCACCCCGTACTCCATTGGTGGAGAAGGGCCTTCACAGACTCCGACATAACAAAGTAGATAGAGATGCAATCTATTATTATTGTTGATACCAACAAGGGCATGTGTGGGGGCTATAGAAAGACAGAGACATAATCTTTCCAAGTCCCTTTCCTTCTCTACTCTGTTAGTATTGTTGATACCAAACAAGGGCATGGCCTTCAAGTTTAGTGGCCACAAAACGAACCTTCTTTTTTTTCACTAAGTCTTTCCATTCAAAGAAAGCTACTAGAGATGCAATCCAATCACAAAAATCATCGGAATTTAATTTACCTTCAAAGTCTTGAACATGTATTTGAATAGTACGATCAACCCCTTCAAGTGCCTAGGCCAAACACTCCATATTCCACATGTATTGTCTTCTTTGAGATGGTGATGGTGTCTACACAGAGCTGGAAGGATCGGTGCTACTTTGAACATCATCACTCATATTGCTCCTTTCCCAAGAAGAAGTGGAAGGAACTTGTGGAATCCTTCATAAGAGTTCTTCCATCATTTGTTGTAGCTCATGATTGGACTGCTGTAAAGCCTCCACTTCTATCCTCAAATCACCATTCTTTTCATTCTCTTGTCTACGTCTACGAGGGTTTCTTCTTGGAGGTAATTTTTTTCTTTTCTCAAACAGCTGGTGGGTGTGGATGATGTTGTGTAAAAAATCCAGTAGGAATGTAACCTGCTCTGATACCAATTGAAGTCAAAGAGGGTTGCAAAATCCAATGTTTAAGCACCAAAACAAAGGCTGTACGGCTGATTATAGCAAGAGAAAATGAGGAAGATAAGAGAGGGAATAAGGATATCGGGAATCACTTAACTAGAGGAGGAGCGGTAATCACTCACAGCCATAGGGGACTCACTCAACCCACAATGAGAGAAGTTCTCATGCACACAACAATAGCTGAAAAATTGGTAATCCAAATATATATATATATATATATATTTTGTTTCTTTTCTTTAGAGTATATAGGAAATAATGTCACAACTCTTCTACAAAACCCACTATCATGGGGAAGCAAAAGTAGATAGAAAAATCGTCAAAATGTAATAAATAAGCCTACTTTCTCTTACAACAATAACAAACAGCATTATCCCAACTATTAGTGGTCGGTTACATGAATCTTGTTCCGACATTCCACTCTATTTAGGGCCATATCTGTCGTAAAATTACAAGCTACCATATCTCTCCTTACTACAACCTAGGTCAATTTTGGCCTTCCTCTAGTCCTTCTAGCGTCTTTAACTTGCATCATCTCACTCCTCACTGGCGTAGTCATTGGTCTTCATTGCACATGACTAAACCATTTCAATCGATTTTCCCTCATTTTATCACCTATTGGTGCTACGCCTAAGCTCCCACGAATGGATTCATTCCTATTCTATCATTTCTTGTCTTGCCACTCATCCATCTCAACATCCCCATTTTAGCCACTCATTTTATGTACGTATTGTTTGTTGGTTGCCCAATAATTTGCTCCATAATGCATGGCTGGTCTTATAGCCGTCTTATAAAATTTTTCCTTCAATTTTAGTGGTATTCATTTATCACGCAGCACTTTAGAGTCATCTTTCCACTTCAACCATCCTGTTCTAATTCTAGGGACAACGTCATCTACAATATCTCCCTCTTTGTACATGATTGAACCAAGATAACAGAAATGGTCACTTCGAGGTATCTCTTGGTTATCAATTTTAACTACTCTCTCATTTCTACCCTATTTTGGCTAAACTTGCATTCCATGTATTTTGTTTTAGTCCACCTTATCCTAAAACCAATTCTAGAACATCCCAACAAACTGCATACACCATGACACCTCCTCCTGTATACGCCTAGTCAACTCATCCATAACTAAAGGGTATGAACTCAATGCTGACCCTTGGTGCAAGCCTACTACAATCGTAAACTCACTTGTCTCTCCCCTGATTGTCCTAACACTAGTTATCGCTCCATCACACATATCTTTAACTAGGTCAATATAACTACTTGAGATCCCTTTTTTTTATCCAAAACCCACCGAATGATCTCTCTTGGTACTCTATCATATGTCTTTTCTAGGTCAATAAAGACCATGTGAAGATCTTTATTTTTTTCTCTATATTTTTCCATCAATCGCCAAAGCAAGGAAATAGGTTCAATTGTTGATTTCCCAAGCATAAATCCAAATTGATTGTCAGACACTCTAGTTTCACATCTTAGTTGATGTTCAATCACTCTCTCCCATAATTTC
>JAOXJP010000016.1:4984239-5021053 GCA_025762735.1 Platanus orientalis
AATATACCTAAAATTAAGTTTTTTTCAGTCAAACTTTTCATGAAAAGCATTATAAGATTTTTATGGATTTTTAAGAATTTTTTCAGAATTTTTGGACTTTGAATTGAGTTCGGAAAGAACGATACGCCGATCCGCCGATCCAATACGATCCGGATCGGTTTTTGGCATGGACGATCCGTTCCGCCGATCCGAGATTTAAAACCATGTTCTTGAGGGAAACAGCCAAAGGGAAGAAGGACTAGGTCTATTTCTGGTTTTAGAATCAAGAAAACAATCAAGATCAAATCTTGAAAGAATCTTGATGTTTCTTGTAGCTCTTGGTGATTTTTTAATTCAATAATTAAATTTAAATCAAGAAATCAGTAAGCAAGAAACAATAATTAAAAAAGAATAATAGGAATCAAGGAAGAAATAAAGAAAGAATAAATAAAGAAAGAAGAACAAGAGGAGGGAAAAGAGACTAATGTAAGAGAGAGAATGAAGAGAGGAGAGAGATTACCTCCTACTCGTGGGAAAAAGAGAGAGAAAGTAGGAGAGAATGAGGAGCCCACAGCTACAAACGCACAAAAGAGACACCTTGTCCACTCGTGGATTCAAAATCACAAATCTTTATGCCAATATTCAAAAACTGATTACATCCTAAGCACTTTTGTTATTTATAATTGACTCACAAGACTCTTTAACCCATTAGGACTCCAACTTCTAATTTTTCACTTAAGACCTTAGATTTATACTAATTACAAAGACTCTTATTGATAACTACTAACTACCCTTTCCAAGGCCTTTAGGTCCTGATTACAAAAGAACACAACCCAACTAAATAAATCCCAAACAAAATAACCTTAGAACTTTCTAGAAATGACCATAAAATAAAATAAAACCCATTTTAAATATCGCTAACCAATCCAAACTGAAAAGATAACTTAGACATCATCCCTTTCTTAAACCTGGCCCTCTTGTGCGGAGGCACATACAAGAGATGCATCATAATGTCTGCATTAGAAACTCACCTAAATATAGAGTCCTCACAACCCAACTCGTTCATGTACAATGAAATGAGACTTCTAATTATGAACTTCTAAAAGTTTAGTCCAAATCCCGTCCATTGGATTGCTCATCAATCCAATGGCTAGAGGAAAAAACAAAACACAAACACAACAATCTCCACCTAGTTTCATAGCCACCTTGAAGATATCCTATTGTAGTCTACTTCGTCTGGATTAGTCACCAATCCAACGTTTAAGAAACAAGACAAAAACACAACAATACCCACCTTGTTTTGCAGTCACCTTGAAGGTATCTTGTTGTAATCTGCTCCACCTGTATCTATGCCAAAACACAGAACCTGTGAAGTGTGAACAAAACTTCACCTTGGTCCACATTCCGATACCACATTATAGATAACTTTACACTTGTCCTCCTTGGTGAATGTTGTGCCACCTATGTTTGTAAGCACCTCAACCTCATATATGAATCAAATAATTGTTTCTATCACCGCAAACAACCATTGGCCTTGAAAAACCACCAACGGCACATACCATCAATCAATCCGGTCCTGATTCCTTCTAACTCGTCATAATACAGTCAATGCACACACGCAGATAATTTGAGTCTACTTGCCTCATCAACTCTAGAGAGGGACCACAATCAGTCCTATCCAACTATAAGAACTATCATACCACCATTTTCAGGTCACCTGGAAACCTATAATACTTGTCTCTGCCCCAACTACAAAAGAGACCCAGCACAAGCACTTGTTATTCCATGCACCCTGTTTCTAATCACCATATTCCCCATTAAACGAGAAAGTTTTTTCGAAGAGATTTTCAGTTGATAAATCAAAAGTTTAGTTTCTAGTAATCTAGATGGTGCCTGAATATTTTTTTTGGCCAATCTAAGTTTTGAGTCTAATTGGTGACCTGTAGAATCAATTCTCATATAATTTGGACAAAAAGTTTCCACCCAACAGTATTATCTGAAATTTGGAATATTTTTTGTCTGAACTATGAATAAAACTTGAAGCTCATGCTGATTGATGCTTGATATGATATTCTGACTTCATTCTCAAATAGAAGTCTGTTCTGTGTGAAGTACTGTGGGTCGTGTGATGAAATCTATGTATTATAAGCTGTCATACCCTTTTTTTCTTGTGTTTTTGAAGTTGTGTTTTAAGGGTTGTGTAACCCTAACAACAGTGTCGTAGTGGCTGGTGTAGCTCTTTTCTTCAGCAATTTCTTCAGTAGCAGTTGCATTTTGGCTGTATTTGAAAGCAATGATGGTTTCAGCTCAAGTAGTGGTATGTGGTGGCTTCTTGAGGGCTGGTTGATCTCTGTTTTGTGAAGAATCAGATTGTGACTGCTCTAATTAAATAGTTAGTAAAGCTAATCATAATTAGGATTAATTTGTGTAATGCTCTAACATTAAATAATATAAATTACAAGCAACCTGATTAGTCTTGGGGAAAAAATAAAGTAAAATGACTTTCTTATTACATGGCACACTACAAGTGTTTTAAAGCTCTAATCAAATTTCTTGGTACTTAATCTATGGTTTCCATGCATCCATCATCTAACAAGTACGTGAATTGAAATTAATGGAACTTCATGTGCCAGCATACACAGTACTTTGATCATAAGGGAAGCAAGAAAACTATCTATGGTTTCCATGCATCCATCATCTAACAAGTGCGTGAATTGAAATTAATGGAACTTCATGTGCCAGCATACACAGTACTTTGATCATAAGGGAAGCAAGAAAACTATCGCATTACATATATGAATAAAACCAAAGCCAACAGAGTAAAAAATAATCACGACACGACAAGAAGAGAAATAATCTAATGCCACATAAGACACTTTTTGGTATAAAAAATCAACCTGGACATAAGACACATGTCAATGAAAAACCCAAACAAGCTGAAATGCTTACAGAATCCTCTGGTGGAAGAGCAAGTTCATTTATGGAGTTGCCAGGCCTCGGCTCCATTAATGCGACTGCAACTTCTTGTTTCTTATCCAAATCGAATGTCCTCAATTGGTTATTCTGACAAAACTTGTATCTGGGAAGATTCCTGATATCATCTTCAGATGCACCTTCTCGAACTGCCATAGTATACAGCATAGCTATGATACATGGCAAGCAACAGCACAGAGCAATGCCAATTATGCAAGCCAGCACGATACAAAATATCGCGAAGAACACGTCAAAGGCTAGAAACACCACTGCTAACCTGCACCCCATTTAAAAATGACTGTTACTGAGAGCACTATAAATGTCAGTTTAATAACTAAGAAATCAGGATCAATTATGGTTTATGCATCATATTTTTGCAATTATGTTCTGCAGTGGCTTTACTATCCATTTGTTGAAGCATGCCTTTAACTGTGTCCGTGTTGAAAGCCTGTCTTCAGTATTTCCGTCCATTTAATGATGATAGAGGTGCTACAATATTACCATGGTGAACTACACACCAACTTCAAAGCAGGACACTTGCTCCTTCATTGGAGTGTCAGCAAGAGAGCCAGTTGAAAAGAAGTCACCTAGAGGCACTTAGGCGGCTAACAGCTAGGCAACAAAACAGTCTCCAAAGATCCATTTATAGAAAAGAATTTTCCCTTAAGATTCTAAATAGAAAAGGGTATGTATTGCTTTAAGAGAAAAAAGAAGGGTCCTAACAAAAAGGATTTGGCTCTCCCCCTTTGCCAGTTGATAAGCAGTCACCTAGTAACACCTTCTTTATTGCAAGGTGTTTATATAATAATGCTAAAAGCCAAGGG
Source organism: Platanus orientalis (assembly GCA_025762735.1). NCBI lineage: Eukaryota > Viridiplantae > Streptophyta > Magnoliopsida > Proteales > Platanaceae > Platanus > Platanus orientalis. Next base: position 4,988,016 of record JAOXJP010000016.1, read on the forward strand.
CAAAGTAAGGATTTTTGTGTGTTAGTTGACAGCTACTGTTTTGTCCTTTTGTGGGCCTCCATAGTCGACAAGTGGACCCTACAAGTAGATGGTTGACAGCCCCTCTTTGGCTCGAATTTTAGCAATCTTAGATTATAGGAAATATTAGTTTCAGAAGTCTTTAGTTTTAGGAAACTCTTGAATCCCAAGTTAGGATTATTAGAAGTTTCTATTTTTAGCAAGTTTCTCATTTCTTGAGTCTTGTAGGCCTATTTAAGAGGCACCCCACAATGAATCAAAGAGAACAATTGAAGATGAAATAAGTTCTAAGTTGAGTTTTCCCCTTGGGTGTCATATCCCACCATCCCCACCCCTCTTCTTTGGGTTGCAACCGTGGGCTCCCCTTCTATCCCCCTTTTCTTCGCTTCTCTTTGGTGCAGCCGTTGGCTCCCCTAGGGTTTACCCTAGCTCATCCCCTTCATTCTTCTTCGATTTCCTTCATAAATCCCTGCTGAAACATCTTCTATTCTAGTGCCTCTGGTGACAGAATTCTGCAGAACAAAAGAGCAACAATTGGAGTTTCTTAGGCATCCTTTGGTTCAATTTGCAGGCAGTCATTGACAGGTATTTTGTGCTCAAATTAATTTTTTCCATCATTATAACCCGTATTTGATGCCTACAACTCCTCTAACAGTCTTCTTTTAGAGCCCTATTTATTTCATACCTATTCTAAACCTATATTCTTCTTAAAAGAATTTTCTGGATACCCCTTCCCTCAAAATCTCCCCCCTATAAAGTCACCCTTCTGATTTTCTTTTAGGGTTTTATGCCCCTACGTGTCCCCTTTCAATTCCCCAAAACTCCCATTGATTCCCCTCCATTCTATCCTAGTTTCTGATCGAAGATTCCCTTGCTGTTCTATGATTCTTTCATCAAGAAACACTGCTGACTGGTAAAACTAGTGTTTTGTATACCTTTTTATATTTCAGAATAACCTCAAATTTTGTATGGAGATACCTTTAATATACATCTAAATACATGCAAAGTTTCAGAAAATTCTGACGCAATATCAGGGGTATTTTGGTAATTTCATGGGTTCTGCCCAGAAATTCCAGAAACCATTAAACAGCCCTTTCTTTTGTTCCTTAAAGTTGTGATTACTTGGGTGTGAATTTGTTAAGTTCTTGGTTTATTCAAATCTGTCCTAAGCTTCTGCAACTTTTATTTGCGCCTACTTAAGCAAGATATATAAGCCTACATTGCCTAACATCAGTTTGGCCCCTAAACTTGTCAAATCCTGCATCAAATTATAGAAAAGTTTCTAGGACACCACCAAGTGTTCTGTTGTTAATCTGTGTCTCGTTTCTGATGTGGAGGATCCACAACTATGGCAACCACAGAGCACACTAATCTGAAGAGGGTAGAAATAATACTCTGATAAACCGCTAGTGTGAATAATAAATTCAGAGAAAAAAAAAAGAGCTTAGCCAAACTTTGGAAAACAACAAAGAGGGCTCTGATACCAATTTGGGGAGGTAGGAGATAAGATAGGACAAACTGATAAGTTTTCCAATAAAATTTGCATATCTTCCTTTTGAATTTAGTAAAGTAATATTAGAGCCATGGTCCCCTACAAGATGCCAAGGTGACACCATGTCTAGAAAATCCCCAATGCCAAGGGGGCACATTGACTAAACTGCTTCAAACACTATTTATGACACTAGGGCATATTTATGAAACACAACATAAGGTGGAGATGAAATAATAACAAGATACAGGTAATGGTCCTGGTTATTCTTTTCTTCTTCGGTTTCCTAATTCCTTTTTTCATTGTTCAAGTCAATAGCTTAAAGATACAATGGGGAATGAGCAGATGGCCAGGATCTAAATATTGCAGTGGTGATATATATACAGCTATTATGACCCCTTTTTGGCTGATATAACAATGGGCCAAAGCCCTGATAAGGAGCAGCTTGGTCGGACCCATGTTTTTCATCAGAGTGAAGCCTGAATTGGTCCAACTCACATGAGTAAGGTATCATTTATCCTATATATCCTTTTCATCTTCCTACAAGTTCTCATTTTCCTTTGTTCAGTTTATTTACATTTTAGTTATTTTCTCCTTTTGCAAGTTCTGCATATTTCCCAACATCTTATAGGGCAGTTATTTGGGCACCTCCTAGCGAAAACCAAAACCAAAAATCCCTTTTCTATTCATTGTAAGAACTCAATATGGGATACAATAGGGGCACTTTTTCTTCTATCACTTATGAAAGCACCCCCTTTTACAGGGTGCCCAAATCATTCACCTTATTTATATTGTTTCCACATTCTTATAAGTATATTTGACCTCGAGAAAAAAGGAAAAAAATATACCCAGACACTGAGTCAACTTGCTTTACAACCTTAAAAATATAGTTGGAAATTCCAGTGAAAGATGTTGCAGCAGAAAATAGAACTTTGAGGTACAACTTTTACCAGTAGAGAAGTGGAGCATCTTGCAGAAGTGCTTGGCCACCCAAAACAATCCAATAGAACCCAATCACCCACCAGATAAATGAAACTATTGTATTCATTGACTCCAGCTTTTTTGCAACACTGAAAAGCAGAAAGTAAGAGTTATAAGAGAGTCATATATATTGCACAGATGTTCCGGTGCATCAACATATATTGCATTCTAATTCCTCACGATGCCATTTTTCTAAAACAGATGAGACATTTTTTGTCCAAGTTACAAAAGTAAGAACCATATGGTGTTGATGATTAACCCAATGAGAACTAGTTCTAATTACTGCACTGTAAAAGTATAATTATAGAAATTAGCTAAGATAGAGTTTGCAGCACCCTGACCAGCCCATTTTTTAAGCAAACCAGAGAATATGATCCAGGAAGGCCTGCGCAAAAGGAGTTGGGCCACAACATGTGTCATGCCAAAACAGCACTTTATCCCCTTGACCCACCCAGAAGCCCACCCACTGCTGGAATTCTTTTGATACTTGAAAGATATCTCACCAAAGACCCGACCCATAAGACCTCTTTGGAGGTTTGGTAGACCAGCCCCTACCATGATCGTGATACTTAGCGGAAATCACTCTCATCCATAATAAATCTAGCTCTTCCCCATACCTCCGCAACCATTTGGATGATAGAGCATGATTCATCTCCTTTAAAGCTCGATCAAGTAACCATGCCACCACCCTTCATGTTTCCTCCACTCCATCCCAGTCCTGGATCATTGATTATGGGGTCTCCAATCATATGACAGGTTTGTCCTCATTATGCTCCTCATAGTTCATTAGTTCTAGTAGGGATAAAGTTAGGGTTGCAAAAGGAACATATTCTCCTATTTCTGGAAAAGGAAGCATTAATGTTTCACATACTTAATCCTAATTTTTCATTCTTCATGTCCCTAAATTTGCCACTAACCTACTGTCCATTAGTCGTATTACTTGTGATTTGAATTGTTTCGTTACTTTTTTCGCTTCACATTGTGTTTTTCAAGACCTACCTTTGAAGCAAATGATTATGAATAATCGCACAGCTTATGGCCTCTATCATCTTGATGCAGATGTAGATCCTTTATCATCTACCACATTTCAATCTATTAGTAGTAGTCCAGATAATAAAGACTGGTTAATGTTAACTGTCAACAGTAAACAAACCAACTCTCTCAAAACCTAAAGGTGTTTAGAGATACACAAATTAATATACTTCAACACCCCCCCCCCCGCCTCAAGAGGAACACTATTCTCTCTTGGAAACACCCTTGGACAGCCAGGTGCGAGTCCACACAACACATACACATGCAAACACTACTACATCCAAGAAAATACCTTCACTAGGATTCGAACTTGCGACCTGGGCTATGATACCAAGTTGGAGAGTTTACTTGCAAGAATACAAGTGAAGAAGAAAGAAGAGAGAGAAAGGTTGAGAGAAATCATGTGTGTAGCTCACTACTCTACACCACTAAAATATTATTTGTCTTTTCTTGATGGTATACCATGTATAGTATATATACGGTATATATACAATAATATACTGACATCTTTACCCTTACACTTCTACAATAACTACATCGTCACATGTTTTTTTTTTTTTCTATGAAACATTTCTTTCCTAGTTTGTTTTCTTCTAGTTCTTCATTGGATATTAATTGTGAAGCGTATCAATTGTCCATGCATGTTCAAAATATCTTTTGAGTAACAAAAAAAGTTGTATTCCTTTTTTCATTGTCCATTCTAATGTTTGGCGATCATCTCCTACAACTTCATTATTTAGTTACTTTTGTTGATGATTTCTCTCGTTGCACTTGGGTTTACCTTATGAAAACAAAAGGGGAAGTGGGTTCTATCTTTCAAAACTTTTACAAAATGGTTCAGATTTAGTCTAAGACATCAATTAAAGTGTTACATTATGAGAATGGAGGGGTGATGTGAGAGCCTATTATGTTTGGAAAAAGAAATTAGAAGACCATGGATAGGTCTTAGAAGTTTGAATTGTAACAAGGCCAAAGAGCCAAGTCGTTAGGGTGTTTTAGGGTGGCTATATTATTGTAATAATGCCTTTGGCCAAGGGTTTTTTGGTATTTTTTTTTTATAGATTAGGAGCTTTTGATGTAATAAGGCAAATTACCATAGATTTAGGGATTTTAGAGGTGCATGACAACATGCATTTTTGGCCTTTTTTGGACTATCAAAATCAATAAAATGGGGCCCACGCATAGCTGGTCATACAGCCCATAAAGTGGGTTATTTAAGGAATTTAAAAGTCAAAGTAGTGGGGCCCATTCCAGCCTACTCGACATCCCTAAGGATAGTGAAGATTTTAGAGTCTTTTAAAGATAAGACTTTTATTTTTAGCAGTTTTTGTTTAGGAAGATTTTTCAAAATAAAAGTCCTAGAATCTAGGAGTCTTATTAGAATCCAAGGATCGGTTTTACTTTTGGGCCTTAAATTGTGAAGGGTGGGAGGGTATTCCATTTGTAGATATTAAAAAAGGGTGGGTCAACTATTTGAGAGATATTCCTTATGTGTAGCCTTCGGGCAGTGGTCTCTTTTGGGGATTGCTTATCTCCTTTTTCTTAATGAATTTTCTCTTATCAAAAATAAATAAATAAATAAGGATTCTATTTGTTTTAAAACTTTGAAAAGCCTATATAAGGCATAGAAGATTTGAATAAAGTAGTGGATTATTTGATAGAAATTTGAATGTGAATTGTGGTTCATGAGTGGGCTGCGACCCCTTACCTTCTCTCTCCTAATGGGTTAAGCTCGTGGGACTCCCCATCTTCTACTCCTCTCATCTCTTCCCACGAGTAAGTGGTATTCTTTCTCTCTCTCTTCTCTTTATTTCTTCTCTCTAATTGATTCTTCCTCCCTCCTTTCTTTCATTTTTTTTCTCAATCCCTTGTTGTGTTTTATTACTCTGCCATTAAAGCCCAAGAATTCATCAAGAACCTATCTTGAGTGATTTCTTGAAACCAAAATCCCATGATGTGGATATTGTAAAGAGGTTGTTGTATGAGTCAATCCATAAGAGATTCAAGTTCAAGATGGTGCCACAAGATGGTTTAGTTTAAGTGTTTAAGGTGGGTGGGATAATCATGTAATAAGGCCTTTTGTGACATGGGTTAACTTGGGTTTTTTTTAGGATAAGGGTATTTTTGTAGTAAGGTATTGTTGTCAAGAATATTTTACTAATTTTATTGAGTAAAAAAGTCAAAAGTGGGGCCCTCTTAGAGCATTGGTCAAAATCCTATAGAAGGGATTGATTTTTTGCAGTTTTAATTTTTAGAAAGTCCAAATTTTAGTAATTTTGAGTTTAAGAAAGTCTTAGGTAGCAAGTAAGCTAATAGTTTAGGAGTTCTTATTGGCCTCTTACTATTTCCTTGAGTTTGTGAGCCTATATATAGGGTTGCACGATTTTCTATTGGTAGATAATGAATTTATGAATTAAGTTGGGTTTTATCCCTCCTTCCCCCCTTCCCATGTTGTAGCCATATAGACTAGCTAGGGTTCGTCCCTATGCTTCTTCTTCTCTCTTCTTTCTTTTAACATCTTACTAGTGAATGCCCCATGTAAACATGAGTGAGTGTTTACATGTATAATCCAATGTATGTAGGATTTAAAAAGAGGAAGTAAAGTGCGAGAAATTTTAAGAGAGAGATGTGAATGAGAAGAAATAGAGAAAGAGGAGATGTGTGTGTGTGTGTGTGTGTGTGAGAGAGAGAGAGAGAGAAGAAATAAGGATAAGAGAGGTGTAACCATTTTAGAATCCAACTGAGAGAGAAAATTGAAGAGGGAGAGAGACATGGAAAAAAAACTAAGAAATTGGGAGGGGTTGTCCCCCATGCTTGCACAGGTACTTGACCCGTGTAAGAGGGAAACGTGGAGATAAAAGAGTATAAAGTATAAACCAAAAATAAATAAAAAGATAGAGAAGAAGTTGGAGAAGAAAATGTGGGGGGGGAGAAAATTTAGGAAAGTGGGAGAAGGCCCACTTTTTAAGTCTACAGCATGACACTTGTATAAAAACTCCTACCCAAGATGAAATTTTCAATTTTTTTGCATACATGTCTTGTTTTGAAAACAGTTTTAGAAACCAACTAAAAGAAATAAATATAGTGGGTAGGATTGTGAATGAGATAACTTAGGAGAGAGGAGAAGAAATAGGAGAGGATAAACGTGGAGGAAGAGGAAACGTGGGGTTGGCCTTGTGTCATTCTATACAAATATAATAAAGTCAATAAAAAATCGTATTGGCTTTCCAACTCAGCAACCCTTTGCTTTAGTGTATATAGATTCTTCTTCTTTTCTTCTAACTATTGTTCTTCTCCTCCTATCTTCTCATTTCCTCTCATATTCTCCTTATTTTAATTCCCTTTTATCATATTGCTGCAACACTATACATACTAGAAGATTCAAGTTGCTGAAAATAAAAGAATCTGCAAAAGAATATAATCTCATAGTTGGGTTTTGTAGGACAACTAGTCTAAATTGCACTAGTCAAACAAAGGTAATTTGTGCTTGTTTTCTCAGGTTTTCTTCCCCCATCTATCCCCTTTCTTCTTCCTCAAACCCCTCTTGATTCCCCTTCTTCTCTACTAGTATATAAACAAAGATTCTCCACTGGTTTTATAAAATCACCATTAAAGAATCTACCAATGTCTAAAATTTTATGATTTCACATAGCATATCTTATCAGAAATTAATAAAAATTTGACCATAGGACCCTCAGATATGCCAAAATTTTCAGAATTTTCTGACACGTCAATAGGGATATTTTGGTAATTTTGGGGTTCCACCCAAAAATTTCAGAATTACCCTTTTGGGTTTCTTCTACCCCTTTCTCATTCTTTTCTTGTCTAAATTCTTCTAACTCTGTCTCTCCTTGAATTTCTTCTTCAATTCATATATTTTTCCTAAAAATTTTGATTACTTAAGTGTACTTAAAGTTCAATTCTTGGTTCATTGCTTTTATTCTTGCTTCAGTTAACATCTCTTTTGGACTTTAAATTGAGCATTCAGTATCATCCTACATCATTCTACCACCTGTGCTTTTGCTGTTTCCTCACTAAAAGAATCAAAAAAGTCAACCTTGACCCTGTGGCAGCCTCTAAAACCCCTCAAGATTCAGACCTAAACTGCTGACTGACAGCCCCATCTTTGATACCTTATTTCAACCCCTTTAACAGCCCCCGTCTATCCCCTTTAAAACCACTGTTCTGATCTGAATATCTGTTCCTTAATTGCTCTATGTTTCCCCCAAAATAGGCCCTGTTTAGACCCGGAATTTTCAGTCTAGTAAACCCATTAAATCCTCCAAGTCAAGTCCTATTTTGGACAGGTGGTAAGTCCCATAACCTCCATTCCAGATCCAAATTCAGACCTGATTAAACCCACAAATCAAGCCTTTAATACCCTCTATTTCAGCCTACTCGACAGCTCCTAAATCCCCACAAAATCAACCCGAAGCAGTGGCCTATTAACCCCAGTTCTAACCCACTGAAACCTTTAATAGCCCTAATCAGCCCACGTGTATCCTATAAAAGGGGCCTAAATAAGTTCAACTTCTTTAGACTTTCTTGTGACCCATTTATAAGCAAAAAACCAGCTCTTCTCTAGGCTGATTCTGCATCAGATTTGGTATCAGATCTAAAGGTTTTGCAGCTAATCCTTATCTAGCTATAGTCCCATGAAAATCTTGAATATGGGAAAGGTACCATGAAAATCAGTGAAAAGGTACCATGAAAATCAGATTTCTACAAGCATGATTGATAAGATTCTACAAGATGACGAAGATCAATGCTATTGTGTGTATGATGAAGAAGGGTTTATTCTTCAATTTGGACGTGGAGTATATAAAATTAGTGTTGAGTGTAAGATCAGTCCTTTGGACGATCATGTGATTGTGTTTAGAAAGCCATGGATTGATGAGAGGAGTGCTATCAACAATAAGGAGACATCTATATTGCAATTCTTCATATGTGGTGTATGTTATCAGTTGCCAATAAAGCCTCAATAGCCTATTCCTAATGGGCAATCAACGTTGAAGGACACTACACAAGAAGACGCTCCATTCACCAATCCTGAAGTTTTTCAGGATGATCAGCCCGGACCTTCTCCAACTGATTTCAAGCTAGAAGCCAAGATCAAGCTCAAGGAAGAAAGTGCCCAACAAATTGACTATGTGCTTCCTTTCATTTGAGGGTTATCCACCCTTGTTGCCCCCAACATATTGAAGACCTACAAGCTACAGATTTCGTCATCCCATTTGGGAAGTCTTCTTCAACAAGTTCATGGTCAAACTTTTTCTAACCCAAGGAGATTAATGCAGGAGCCTATTATGTTCGGAAAAAGAAATTAGAAGACCATGGATAGGTCTTAGAAGTTTCAATTGTAACAAGGCCAAAGGGCCTAGTCGTTAGGTTGGGTATATTATTGTAATAAGGCCTTTTTGGCTAAGGGTTTTTTGGGATTTTTTTAGATTAGGAGCTTTTGATGTAATAAGAAAAATTGCCATAGATTTATGGGGGTGCAAGGGGGAGTACATATCTTCAAGTTTGCAAAAATACTTGGCTAATTGTGGCATTAAACACCAGACTTCTTGTGTTGGCCTTCCCCAACAAAATGGAGTAGCTAAACACAAGAATAGGCTTCTCTTGGAAGCTACAAGAGCCCTTCTTTTCAGCATGAATGTTCCAAAAACCTTTTGGTCTAAGGCATTACTTATTGCATCTTATCTGATTAATTGTAGGCCTTCTAGAGTTCTTAACCTCAAATCTGCATAGATTGTCCTTTGTTTTTAGTCCGTCCAAAAATCTTTGGGTATATATGCTTCGTCCATACATAGCAACATGATAGAACCAAACTGGATCCTTGAGCTGTAAAGTGTGTGTTTCTTGGATACCCCTAATCACAAAAGGACTACAAGTGTTACCGTCAAATGCCTGGAAAATAAATTGTTACTATGGATGTTACATTCTTTGAGTCTACTTTTTTTTCATTTATCTCCCTCTTTAGTGAGAGTATGATGGTAAAGAAAGGTCATCATCATCATCATCGTGTCTTCCTTCTTTTTTACATCAACTTACTCCAATTCATCCATCTATATTTGATACTCCGTCAAGTAATGGGAAGGTGAATACAAGGAGAAAGAAGAACACAATCAACCTTCCACCTCTAGTCGCTACTTTGGATTCACATAATGTTCCTTTACATTCTAAGCCTGATGATAGCTTTCCTGTCCTTCATAAAGGAAAGCATTCTTGCACTAATCACCATATTTCTAACTTTGTTTCTCATCAATCTTTGAATGCTTCATACACCTATTTTGTTAACTCAGTGTCATTTGTAAACGTTCCTTTGAACCTAAAAGAAGGTATTGCCCAATCCAAGTGAAGGGGTGCCATGTGTGAGGAAATGATAGCTCTGGAAAAGAATGGGACATGGGAAATTGTTAATCTACCAATGAGAAAGCAACATGTGGCGTGGAAGTGGGCCTATACTATCAAAGACAAAGCAAATGGATCAATTAAAAGATACAAAGCAAGGCTGGTTGCAAAAGGGTCTACTTAAACATACGGCATTGATTACCAGGAAACCTTTGCACTAGTGGCAAAGATGAACTCCATTAGAGTTTTGCTATTTGTTGCAGCTAATAAGGGATGGTCACTCTCACAGTTGGATGTAAAAACACATTTTTACATGGTGATTTTCATGAGGTGGTGTATATGATGGTGCAATTTCCAGGCTTTAAAATCCCAGGCAACGAAGTTAAGATTAGCATATTGAAGAAAGCATTATATAGACTTAAACAATCCCCAATAGCTAGGTTCGAGAGGTTTAGTGGAAGTTTAAAGAATATGGGATATTAACAATCTTAGGCAAACTATACCATGTTTATTAAGCATACACACAAGGGAACTATTGCAATAATTGTTCATGTGGATGATATTGTGATTACTGGGGACAATCCAAGAGAAATACAGTGTTCAAAATCTCACCTCAATTGTGAGTTTGAGGTTAAAGACCTAAGGGTGTTGCGTTATTTCTTGGGAATTGAAGTTACTAGTTCAAGAAAAGGTATCTCCATTTCCCTAAAAAAAATACATATTGGATCTGTAGACCAAGATTTGACTAGTAGGGGCGAGACCGGCAGACTTCCATTGAAGTGAACCATGGGTTAAATGACCAAGATGGGAAGTCACTAATTGATGTTGGAGGATATCAATGTCTTGTAGGGAAGCTTATATATCTTTCTCTCACACAACCTGATATAGCTTTTGCGGTTGGTGTCATCAGCTAATTTATGCATTCTCCAAGGACTCCTCACCGCAAAGCCACTCATAGAATCATGAGATACTTAAATCAGTTCTAGGAAGATGTCAACTGTTTTTCAATCATGGTTATATGAATATTGTGACTTGGAGTAGTAAGAATCAATCAGTTGTGGCTAGATCCAATGCCGAAGCAGAATATAGATCTATGGCTCATGGAGTGTGTGAGGTGTTGTGGCTGAGAACCTTACTTCAGGAGTTTGGATTTGTCATCAAGCTCCGTATGAGTTGGTACTATGACAATAAGGCAGCTATCAGTATATCTCATAATCCGGTACAACATGATCATACTAAACATATTGAAGTGGATAGACATTTTATTCGAGACAAGTTGTTATTACGGTTGATTTGTACTCCTTTTGTAACTACAGAACAGAAACTAGCGAATGTCCTAACCAAAGGGGTAACAAAAGTGCGACTTCATGAGATTATTGGCAAGCTGGGTGTGTATGACATTCATACTCCAACTTGAGGGGGAGGGCTGAAGTAGACAGTATTTTGGTATTTCATGTATTGCTGGTAGCCTTGTATTTATACTCTCATACATGAGGGTATTTGTGTAAAATACTTCATAATACATAAAAGAGATCATATGGGAGAGTATCCCTAACTCTCTTCACGACTCCTTCTCCACCTCTTCTTCCTTCTTTCTTCCTTCTTCTCTTCTTTCTCTTATTTCTCAATCAACAACTTTCCCTCATTCTGATCTTAATTATTAGCAATGGGACATTGTCCACTAATGGCTAAAAGATAGATCCTTTTAAATTCAGTCATGTGGGCGATATTACCACACTAAATGTCCTCCTATAACCTCACCAATGCCTAACCTAAAGGCAATAAATCTCCAAAACTCTTCCCTACCTTTCAGGATGGATTTTCAAATCTCAACACCAGGACCATCACAAGGCTCATTAAACTCCACACCAACTCCATGTTATTTGAAACCACCACTCTCCTCCAAAGACTATCTTTATCCTCTCTAAAATGCCATAGACACTTTCCTAACAAGGCCCTATTATGAGACCAAACTCTCCTAATCCTGAGACCTCTTTTTTCAATTGGATGGCATACCGCTTTCCAATCCACCAAATGTAAATTTCTAAGGAAAGCCTCAATCTTATTAACAATTGATGCCGAGATTATGGGATAGAAAAATAACTAGGAATGCTAGCAAACAAATCTTGATCAAAGTCCAGTTGCCACCTTTCGACAAAAGCTTAGCCTTCCAAGAATCTAACCTCCCATCTATCCTCTCCACTATAAGCTCCCAAGCTACTTTGGACTTGAATTTGGCACCTAAAGGGCAACCCAAATAAAACGATGGCAATGTTCCAATTTTACACCCCAAAATAAAAGCTAGACTCTACAACCCCCGAACCTCGCCCACCTTAAACATTTCACTTTTATCCAGATTGATTTTTAAACACAAGACTGCTTCCAAAACAGCGCAAAATAATCTCAAATAGCCCAAATGTCTCGCCTCCACAATACAAATATCATTGAATCATTAGCAATAAATCGTTGTGTCCAACCTAAACCCAAAAATATAACCATTCTAAACTCCTTTTAATCAAACTACCCAAAGCCTCAACCACCATGATAAACAAAAAGGGGGAGAATGGATCTCCTTTTCTTATCTCCCTAGAACTTCTAGAAAAATCCTTCTAGGCTGCCATTTAGAAGAAGTGAAAAGGAAATTGATCTAATGCACGAATTAATCCAACACCTCCATTTCTCTCCAAAACCCATTCTCCCTAATATATAGTCCAAAAAGGCCCAATTTACATGACCATACACTATCTCTAAATCCAGCTTACAGAGAATCCCATGTCTCTTCGATTTTAACCTTTCATCCAAACATGCATTCCCTATAAGCACTCCATCCAAAATTTGTCTACCAGCTATAAACACCCCTTGGAGGGAAGAAATGGTGTCCCTCATGAGATTCAAAATTGTCACAGTCAACACCTTTGAAATAATTTTATAAACACCACTTAACAACATCATTGGCCAAAAATCTTTGAGCTCCTTAGCAACTTTCTTTTTTGGGATTAACGCAGTGAAGGTATTGTTTCAATTAAAAACCCTTTGTTAAAGAATTCCTCAAAAACATTCATATGGTCCTTTCTAACAATGTTCAAACATTTCTGATAAAAGGAGAAAGTGAAACCATTAGAACCCGAGGCTTTATCCCCTTGCATGACATTAATCGCGCCCAAGTTTCCTCCTCAAGAAAATACCTTTATAAAAGATCTCCTTCCTGCATAGATTTTCTTTAAAATCTAATCCATCAAGGGAAGGTCTCTATGATTGATCTTCCTTATAAAGCTGCACAAAATTTGGCCACTTCCTCCTAAACCACCGCCTGATTTTGAGTCCACTCCACTACCCATTAATTTACAAACTAGAGATAAAATTGACATCCTTCTTCATAGTAGCCACTTTATAAAAAAAAAATTGGTATCCCTATCGCCTTCCTTAAGCCATCTCATCCGAGACCTTTGCTTCCAAAATATTTTCTCGTTAACAGCCAACAACTGAAAATCTCTCCTCAAATATTTTCACGTTAACAACCAACAACTGAAAATCTCTCCTCGGAAACTCCGTGGAAAACTTTTCCTCCCTATCCAGACTCCTCTCTTCCTCAATCTAATCGCTAACCTTAATTTTAGCCAAGCAATCCTCTTTCATGGTTTTAAAAGAACCAAACCTCACCTTACTTCACTCCCTTACCCTGCGCTTAAGAGCCTTCATCTTCAAAGCGAAAATACAACTCAGCATGCCATGAAACTCTTCCTTGCTTCATTCGAGCTCAGCTACCTCAAAGAAATCCTCAACATTTAACCACATCTCTTCAATTTTAAATGGAATGGGGCCAAAAACCCATCTAACCACCTCCAACAAAATAGGAACATGATCCGATGTAATTTGGGAAGGGCAATCTGAGACATGCCCAGATACAGATCATCCCAGTCATAGCAGAAAAGGAACCGATCCAACCTACTCATAGGGGGTCAATCTTGAAAATTGGACTCAGTGAACTTAACACCTTTTAGCTTGCTGATTTTGCTCCACAAAAAGTGTGGTTTGAGGGTTTCCCATTTTCCATCCCATAATCACATCCTTCCACTTTATAATTTAGAGATCCATGCTATTCCCATGATTAGTTATTATTCTTATTATTGTATTTTCTCTCTTCTATTGATAGTTCCTGCATCTGGCCTATGGAGGTCTTTGAAGTCCACCGAAACAATCGGTTATACAGGGAAAGTATTTATGTCCTGCAGCTGCAGTACAACAGCTGGATGCTTCATTGATTTTGGGAAATTCAATATCTTTGTTTAGGTGCCACAAGGGTATTTTGATCATCAATGATATTTAAATTTGTGTTTGGGTCCAGATGTAAACTTAGGCTAGTTTCTATTCTAGATAGTTATGGTCATTTTAAGTCAATTGGGTTTGTCATATTCGTAGATATAATAATTTTTTATGTCAAGTAAGAGTTTGAATTAGAGTCCAACACATAGGCTAGACGTATGGGCTTCTATCTAATAGCAATGAAGTCCTTCTTACATGAATAATGGAATATATAGCATTGCCTCTGTTTAAAGGTTTAGTGCAGATTCTAACTCTCATTATTTATTTTTTTCGATAATTGGATTCTAACTCTCATTATTTCCCGTGGTGTTGATGGTTTCAAGACCTTTAGGTGCTGATTCCTAGAGTTCCATTGGTGCTGATTACAGCATGTTATCTTCTTCTCCTCTTCTAATTTTTTGTATATTTTATTTCACTTGCTGAAATTATCCTCCCTCCTATAATAAAAGCCTATCAAATGGCAAAAAAGAGTGATGATTCCATGAGTGCCATTATACTCTGAATCCCTTTTTCTTTTCTTTTTTTTTTTTTTTTTGTTGAACATGAATTTGTATTGGAGGCATTGACGCAGAGCAAACAGCTGTGATATACCACATGGGTTATGGGCCCAAACCACTAACGATCAATGCAATAAACAATAACTAAGCAACAATGAAATCAACAAAGCGTGAAAACAACTACAATGGGTTTATCAACCGTCTATTCTCATCAAACCCAAAAAAGATAAAACCCAAGGAACTACTTAAGCCCTCTTCACATAAACCTTTTATGCACTTTCTCACAATGGTCTCTCACAAAACATTCTCTTCTCCCACCCACCAAGAACCTAGGTTTGGTTATTGAGGGCTCTTCAAGTCTCCTTTTCTTGGTCGCTTTCCTTCTTCACATATAAAGAGAAACAACCCATATATTTAAACCTCAACCATTTGATCCAAGTGATGAAAAAACAAGACACAATCACCACAGCAGGGGATTTATGCCAATAAAAGGTCAGGGATGAGTGTAAAATGGATTCCAATCCACTGGCAAAAAAAGAAAGTGAGCTTCCATGTGAGATTACCGTCATTGAATCATTTTCTATGAAGAAAAGTGAAAATTGCTCATACGTCACTGAAAAGGAAATGAATGTATAGTACATAACAAAATTGTATATAGGAACAAACGTACCTAATTTCTATCAATTTCAACGCGGTTAAGTTCCAATCAATAATAATAATAATTTCAATCAAGCACATTCCAATTAAAACGATAAACCAATCCTGAGTTTATAAAAATTCCTAAAGGAAAAAAAGAAGAAAGGGGAAAAAACAATTGAGAGTTTCTGATACCCAGTACGAAGAAACAAAAAAATAAAATAAACAACAAATAAAAAGATAAACATAGAACAAAAAGCAGCATAAACGCAAACAGGATAATATTCAAACGTTCCAAAATAAGGAAACAAAGAAAAAATGAAACCCGAGTCACATAAATCTACTTATTTTCACCTGCTGCGGCCCTCGGACGATGAGGCCCCGTCCTCACTTCCCCGACCAACAGAATTCCTCCTCCGATACTCGTGATATACAAAACCCATGTGCAAGAGGCACTGCATAGCATACCCACCAATCCAAACCCTCAGAGGGGTCGAAGGCTTCTCTCTAATGGTCGACGATAGCACAACCGCCGACACCAACACGAACGCCAGGTTCCATATCACATCGAGAACGACAACAGGTTTCGAGTAACCCCAATCAATTTGTCCCTCCTCAAATTGGACGGCAGCGGTCTCTCGGACGAGCATCGATGGCTCGCTCATGATTCGACGGCTCGTGGCGCTGCTAATCAAGAGGGAGAACATGTTGTTGTTGTTGTTGTTGGAATTCCTTCTGTTAGGAGGGTGTTGGATGAGAGGGGTAGACTCGAACCCACAAGCTTGGAAGGGTTCTTCTTCCTCCATTTTCGTTTGAAGAAATTGGGAGGTATGGAGAAAGAGACAGAGAGGTGGGTTTTTCTTTTTCTTGTTTGGTGGGGGAAGGAGAAGAATTGCAGGTTGACAAAAAGAGAGATTAACAGAAGAAAGGTTATGGGTGGGGAGAGGGTTTGGGTGTTGGGAAGAGGGTGCAAACTGGGTAGGGAAATGTTTGGGGGAGGCATCGATTGCAGATTTTTTAAGGACCCATAATGTGAATGTGGAGAGGGAGATATTGCATCACATGTCCGTGATACTCTTCTGTATACACTATACTCATTTATTAATTAATTTATAATGCATTCACCGGTTGCGGAGAGTGAGAAATTTTCCACAAATAATTTTCCACAAAGTATATTTGTCATGAATTGATACCCCGCAAGATTAATGAATTAATTAATACTCAACTGTCGGGCTGGAAAAACTGGAGAAATTTTTCGTACTTCCTACCTCTTAGCTGTGTGCTTGGTTGGCTCATGCACGTGAAGGTTTATTAGTATTTTCCTAACATACAAAAATAAAATAAAACCTCTTATCTATTATTATCAAAAATAATTAAAAAAAAAAAACAACTGAAAAAAGTTGACATTGTGCAGAACAGTCTTATTCCAATTAATTGGTGGTATATTATCAAAAAATTATTATTAATTGGGGTCGATTACATGAATTTTATTCCGTCATTCCACTCTATTTAAGGTGGCGAGCACTGTGTACAGTTATAATTAAAGGCGGTAATATTTTTCAGTTTTTTTGCTAATTTTTAATTATTTAATTATTATTAATTCTATGTATATATTTTTAATAAAAAAAACGAATTCCATAGTGTTTTATACTTATTATTTTTGGTAAATTCATAGTGTTTTATATGCCAACCACACATCTATGAGTGATCTGCTATATAATATAAACTACTTCTAATCATCAGCTGGGGGGATTGAATCAGAGTTTCCTTAGTAACCACAACCTACAATTATCCTTAGGCCTTGTTTGTTGCAAGGTAAATCATGGGTAAATGAGGGAAAAGTAAAACCACCAAAAGCAAAGGAGAGAAAGGAAAATAAAAGAAAGGTCCCTGTTCATTTCATTTCCTTCCCTCCCCTTCCCCTCTTTTTCCTATTGTTTTTAGTGGGAACAGGTGAATAAGCAAATATATGAATAAATGGATAAACATGGGAAAAGTTCAACATTTAGATAGTTTTACCAAGTTTTCTCACCTGATATCCCCATGTATCAAACAGCATGAAGGGAAAGGTTTAAAACCCCAAGTGGTTTTACCAAGTTTTTCCATTTAGTATCCTCATGCATCAGACAACATAAAGGTGAGAAAAAGGTATAGTTTCCTTCCTTTCCCCATGCTTTAACCTGTAACAGATAGAGCCTTAAGCTTTCGTGCTTAGTGGAAAAGAAGTGAACAAAGGTAGAGTTGCTTGCTGTCTTGTACTCTCTACCACCGTGAACTAGGATCACAATACAACCAAGATATATATATATACATATTGGTAAATTACAACCAATATATATATTGGTAAACTACAACCAATAGTTGTTAACTCATTTAAGTGTTATTTTTTCTATAATCTCTTAAATAAGCAGTAGTCTTGGGTTTGGCGATTGTCTCTTATGTACAAAGAGTGGAAGGTTTTGCATTCTAATAAATCCGTGAGCCTTGATTTTGGGTATACCAAGTTTTGGGTTCAAATGTATAATTTTCCAATTGAGTTCAACACCCTTTGTCGATCTCTATACGAGATTGATGATGCACAAAATGGTGCTCCTCAGATGGATGTACACAAGAAGAGAAAGAGGTCACGTAGGTCACGGGTATGATGTTGGCCTTGGTTTCTCTGACACTTGAGTCAAAGATGAATTACTTAACAAAAAATTATGTAGGATTCTTTAGAAAAAAATTCATATATCTGGAGAGGAGTGTGATGTCTTTTCATAGAGTTTGAGGGGCACGTGGCTCGGGATTTCCTTGCGAATTTTCAGTTTAGGCTGAAATCATGGTGCTTGATGGATGGCTGGAATCTCGGCATTGGGATTCTCTATGTGATTCTCGGCATGAATCTTGGAGCAGATCTTAGAGTTGTTACTGACCTTCATTATGTGATTGGTTAATTAGGTTGTCCAAGCCAACTAGATTAGGTCGAGTAAACCTAGTAAGCCGAGTAGACCTAGTTTAGGCTAAGTTGACCTCGGTAGGCTGAGCAAAGTTGGTTTAGGCCAACCGACTTGGTTAGGCTGAGCCAACTTGATAGACCAAGTTGTCATGGTTGTCACACCCCAAAACCACATGCTAATGGGACCACTGATTCTGTGGTGCGATAATAAACTTCAGAATCATTCACTTATAACCTGGATGTTTATGCCCATTTTTTATATATATACATTCCAACCTATTCATTCATTTGCAGTGGAAGACTTTCAACATTAAACTACTACTATCACAACCACCAATTTAAAGACCCACATTCAATATACCCACAAATCTGTCTAATAAGTCTGACATTAATTTATCAAACTAAATAATCAAACCACCATGAAATAATCATGTCTCTGAAATGAAAGTGTTGATTACTGTTAATGTAAATTGTTAATTCCATAGAATGTAAAATACATGGAGTGGTAGATTAGGCATGGCATGAGCATATTGCATACTTTAGTCATGTTTGTAATCATCAAGTGTTCTTGGTTTCCAAGAATGAAGTCATGCTTCAAGCACTTAAAGCCAATGATGGATCTATCCCCAAGTTGCCAAGGTTCAAGACCTGAAGACTCAAGCTTCATCAAGATCAATGAAGGTACATGAAGGTATACATCATGATAAACAAAGGCTAAAATGAATAAAAGACTTTTATATGGCCTGATGGACCAACCCATGCCACCTACATAGGTTCCCAAGAATTTGGGAATATGATCAAGGCAAAATGGTAAAAAAAAATAAGGGAACTGGATTGATCCAAGGGGTGTCAAATCAATCCGCACTTTACAGATCGATCCGCAACTTACCGGATCAATCTGGGCAAAGCTCAAGTGTCTCTGACTAAGACACCAGATTAATCTAGGGATGCAAGATTGATCCGTGCAGATCAATTCGATATAGTTGGATTGATCCGACATCGTAGAATTTCAACAAAAAAAATGATCCAATGTCTACGATTTTTTTACCGTTGGGAAAGATGTCATATCAATGGTGCACGACTGAGCTCATCCCCTATAAGTATAAGAGAGGTTCAAATGAGCACTTTAACACATAAGAACACACCAAACACAAAGAGAAGAGATTCTTTGAGAGAGTAAGGTATTCAATCCACCCAACAACCAAGAAGGCTCCGTTTATAAGCATCTATTAAAGATCAATAAGCCATTAAAGTGCTTCCCTAACACTCCACACTTGAAGAACAAGAAGAGGGAAACAAGTAGAGGGTTTACTTGAGAGTAAACCCTTGGGTATAGCTCCAAGAAGCAATGAGGCATCTCTTGAGAGCTTAGTGGAAGCTATTGCATACTAGCTCAACAAATGAGCAACCTCCTTCATGAGCATGAAGTAATACACAAGCATTACGAGGTAATTTGTATTGATTTCAAATTTATATTGAAACCTTAGCACACACCGAAGACACTAGGTGTAGATCATATCACTACTGCTGGAGACATTGGTAGTGTAGACTTTAGCACCCGCTGGAGACATCGGGTGTAGACCATTCCTGTCGGAGATACCAGGAATTGACATAGCTCCTACCAAAGACATCGGGATTAGAGCTTGCCTTTGCAAGTAGTACGGTTTAGAATTTTAACCTTGATTGTAATGAAATTCAATCTAAATAAAATTTGATAGCTCGGTAGTGAGCTTTGAAAGTGGATGTAGGACCGAGTGCTAAACCACTATAAATATTGTGTTGTGTGTTTGTTTGTTGTGTGTGAATTGTCTCTTCTCTCTTTCTTTATATGGCATGTATAGCATTTCCTATGTGATTTTTCATATGTACAATTAAGTAGGAACTTAAATTAATTAAAAGATTAAAATTGAAAATTGCCATTACATTGCACTTGCAATTATAATGATTGAATCATATCTTTAAGTGCATTGAATTCCAAGAATTATCATAAAATCTTAAATTGGAATTTAAGTGGGGATTAATTAAAAATAATTTTATAAATCCTATTTACCTCCCCTCTAGGATTAAAATGGGACATTTAATTACAATCAAGTGCAAAGGCCAAGCAATATGAGGCTGAGTAGGCTGAGGCCGAGCAATATGAGTCTGAGTATGCCGAGGTCATTCTGGTATGAGGCTGCGAAGGCTGAGCAATATGAGGTCGAGAAGGTCCAGCAATATGAGGCTAAGAAGATCGAAACAGACCTGATATAAGGCCATGAAGGCTGAGTGGTATGAGGCCGAGAAGGTTGAGCAATATAAGGTTGAGTAAGTTGAGGCTGACTCAATATGTGGTCGTGAAGGTCGAGTAATGTGAGGTCGAGTAGGTTGAGGCTAACTTGGTATGAGGCCACGAAAGCCGAACAATATGAGGTCGAGCAATATGACTATATGAGGTCGACTCAGTATGAGGCTGAGAAGATCCAGAAATATGAGGCCAAGGCCGACCTGATATGAGGGTGCAAAGGCTGAGTAGTATGTGGCCAAGGCCAACCTGGTATGAGGCCATGAAGGCTAAGCAGTATGAGGCTAAGAAGGCTGAGCAATATGAGGCTGGGAAAGCTAAGCAGTATGAGGCTGAGAAGGCCAAGCAATATGAGGCTGACTTGGTATAAGGCTACGAAGGTTAAGCAGTATGAGGCCGAAAAGGCCAAGCAATATAAGGTCGAGTAGGCCGAGGCTAAATCGGTATGAGGCCACAAAGGCCGAATAGTATGAGGCCAAGAAGACCGAGCAATATAAGGTTGTGTAAGCTAAGGCCAACCCAGTATGAGGTTGCGAAGGCTAAGAAATATGAGACTGAGAAGGTTGAGCAATATGAGGCCAACTTGGTATGAGGCCGCGAAAGCTGACTTGGTAGGCTTCTCCTCTATCGTTCTAGAACGACCACCTAAAATTCATCTTGATTAGGATTATTTTGTACGGTGTGATTTCCCAAACCAACGGTGGTAATAGTATTTTGTCAGTCATCCATAACACTTTCCATAGACGGCGCCAATTGATGATGCATAGAATGGTGCTCCTCAAATGGTTGCATGATGATTAGATCCGCGAATGTCTGCACATAAGAAGAGAAAGAGCTTGGGTAGGGCACAGGTGTGGTGCCAGCCTTGGTTTTTCTAACGCTTAAGTCAAAGATGTGTTTCTTAGCAAAAATTAATGTAAAATTCTTTAGAAAAGTTTTCCATACTCTAAAGAGGAGTGTGATGTCCTTTCTATAGAGTTGGAAGGGCATGTGGCCTAGGATTTTTCTTGCAGATTTTTTGCTTGGGTGGAAACCATGGTGCTTGATGGTTGGCTGGAATCTCGGTGTCGAATTCTCTACATGATTCTCAGCGTGGATCTCAGAGTAGATCTTGGAGTCATTTTTGACCTTCTTTATGTTATTAGTTAGTTAGCTTGTCCGATTCGACCAAGTTAGGTTGAGCCAACCTGACATGGTAGGGCGAGCATACCTAGTTTATACACCTTAGCATCAATCAAAATCCATGCAACACGAGAAAATAAAGGAAGTGTACCTGTAACCATAGATTTGGATGCCTCAACATCCTATTTGTTGATGGCATAAACTCTTCCCTGGACCTTAGCTTTATGTTTTCACTCTTCATGCTTAGTTTCTTGCTCTTTCCATTTAGGGTAATCTTAGATCACATGGCCCACTTGGCTACATTTGTAACATGCTCCAATATCACGGTATCAAACTCCACCATGACCTCTCCTACATTTCTAGCATAGTTCAACTGCTTTTTTGATTAGGCCCTTTGGTCTCGGCCTCTCTCATTGTCTTCTTATGAAACACTCCAGAGTTCTTTGCTTTATGAGATCCTTTGGAAAAAGGCTCACTTCTTGCCCTTATCCTAATTATTCATGAGCTCTTTGAAATTATAAGTTCCACTTAGAGTTAATCCTAGAGGGGGTGAATAGGATTATACCCAAAATTTCAAATTCAACTTCTCTCTACTTTGATTTACTTGAATTTAACTTAATTAAGTAGCAGAGTATTAAATTATTTTAATAAAATCAACCACAAATGTTGCTTAACAAATAGTTCATTCACATATACAACAAATATATTATATGAATGCTATCATAGATCACTATTCTCTGTCATACACTATCGCAAATGATAACAGAGCAAAGACAGGCTAATAGATTCCCTAACGGGTTTTTCATTTATGCCTTAGATTTCTTAACAGTTTATTTAATCAATTTAGATGTTTGACAGTTACAACAATAAATGAAATCAAGTTAAGTATTCAACACATCACACAATGCATAAATGATTTATAGTGGTTTGGCACTCTGGGCCTACATCTATTCCCAAATTGCACCTCACAGAGATAATTAATTTTTATTAATAGTTTTACGAACTATTACAAGGAAAATTAATAATAAACCTTAAACTACTCACAATTTCAGTGATTGAGCAATCGCCCTACAAGTACCTCATGTTTAGTGGCTCCTACGAACGTGTCTTGCACCTTTAGTGTCTCTGGCAAAGGTAGTAAGCTCTTATGATGTCTCCAGCGGAAAATATCAAGTGCTCCTGGTGTCTCCGAAGGAAGCTCAAACCATATAAAGTATAAAGATGATGAAGATACTTATCTTCTCTTTGAATGCCTCTCCAGCAAGATGATTTTACTATTTGATCCAACACTTTTTTTCTCTTGAGAGTTGCAAATTTGATGTAAAACCTTTAAATCCTTATACCTCTTAAAGCTTTTGGGTTTCTCCAAGGTTGGGAACCCTAATCACACAATCCCATTGTAAATTTTCCAAAGAGTATGCTCTTAGGATCAAGTGTGGAATGATCTCGTAGAAATTTAACTAATGCAAGAGCAGAGACTCACATAACTTTCTCAAAATTTCTTGTACAAACAAGAGATTTTCGTTCAGAATCATTACCTAGCCTTTGGAGGTCCTAGGTATTTATAGATGGATGAAAATGATGTGGATGAAAATGATGTTGTTCATTCATCTAAAATGGGCAAAATATCCAGGCCATTCGCATTTTTGGATACATGCATTTTTCCAATTCTAGCGCTTTGAATTGATATACTTTGACTCAGATTAGTCAAACTCATATCAGTCTAATCAACCTGGATCAGTCTTATAATTTTTTACTTGTTCAATAATGTTGCGCCTCGAAACCCACACTAGTAGGCCATGAGTTTTGGCACATGACATTAACATAAAAACTCCTACGAAATTTTTTGCCTTTTTCCAATCACTTTCACAATCATACATAGTGGAATAAATATGTCAATCAATTTCCAATAATCACACAACCATTCATCACATTCTCACAAGTCTAACTTGTATGAAAAATCCATAAACCATAATTTTTCAATGACACATAAACTTATATAATCATAAATCATAGACTGACATTCCAATCCAATTAATCTATAGTCTGACAAAAATCAATAAATAATCCAACTAATAAAATCCATTACTTATTACATCCCTTTCAAATAAACTGAAATAAATATCATGTCTCTAATTGAAATAACATATGTCTTGTCTTTAGCTCTCTCTATATAGAATCGGTACTCTGCAATCTCCTCATCACCTGTGGTGTCAAATTGGGGTAAGCTTGACAAACTTAATAAGAAAATAGTAAACTAATGAAAACATTGGATCAAGTCTTAACACGGTTATAGAAAACAAAACAAATACTTTTCATATCAATATACAGTTCATAAATCAATCTTTTACAATACTAAGCATCTTATAAAAATCATAGTTGCATGTACAGAACGGAAAACAATGTTAATCATATACTTTTAAGTTAAATAAAATAGAATATATCAAAAACATATATCATATCATAGCCAGAACATAATAGAACATATATCTGATATCAAACAAGTACATATAACAGTTCACACCATTTATTTTTGGATGGGAATAGTCTTAATAGTTCACACTAAATACATAGTGAGATGGGTCACTACTACCGTTGGGCTAGTAATGAGGATCCATAACAGTTCGCACCATATACCCGGTAATGTGGGTTTAAAAATTCACACTATATACCCGATGAGATGGGTACCATCAATAAGTCCCCTTGGCATGGTGGCTTTCTAACAGAACATATGTAATACCCTTCACCATGACACACATATTACTGTACATGTGTCACACTTAGAATGCTAACACATGTCACATAAGTTCTATACACACATAGGACCACTTAAATGCACATATGTTGATCTAAATGTTGGCACAATTTTATAAAAGCACTAACAAAAATATAAAAATAATCTATGAGTGAAACTTATACCTTTGGATAGGCACAGAAGTCTAGAATTCTATGTAATAAACGGAGAGCAAAACAGACACCAAACGAAAATGTTAAAGACAATCTACTAAGGAAGGAAAAAAAGGGGTTAAGGACATGACAAATTTTGAAGTTGTCCTAGATAGATGACACTACTTCATAAATAAATTTGTATCAATCATGTAAGAATCACCCTACAAATAATATATTCTTGGAAATATCTATAAGTCTACTTTCCAATACAATAAATGGTGAGTGAATTGACGTTTCCTAGAAGAAGTTAAGACAATTTTCCCAAAAAGTGTCTATGCCGTTAGGTATGGTATGAATCAGTCGATTTTGAGGTAACTTTAAAAATATACCAATTAAAATATAGGAAAAATTAGAGAGCAGGCTTTATGGATTTAGAAATCTCTTGAAGCCTAGGTTCCAATAAAAAAATGGTGAGTGAATCCGAGTTTTGTAGAGAAAGTTATGACTGTTTTCCCATTGGGTGTTTGTGTTGAAAAAATTCTGGCGGGATGATGCCATTATAGCAGAAAATTCCGTACCATCATAATTTTTAAAAAATTTAACGACATTTTCACTAGAGACCTACTTAAACATGAAATTTTGGATTAGAGTGTTATTTAGGCTTATAAAAATATAAAAACTCATAAGAAAGAAGACCTTTAGAAAAAGTTTGTAAGAAAATGAATTTTGAAGAGAAAAGAAGAGGAAAAGCTAGCATTTGCAAAGATTTTGGATTTTTTCTGAAGAACAAAACTTGGAAGGAATTTTCAATCAACCAAGAGGTACAAGACACTAAACTAACTTTGTTTTTTAATGTCATATGTTCCTAGAACCGATCCAAACTTGTTTTGCAAAGATTATTCTGATTTTTTAATAGATTTCCAATTGTTATTCACTAGTTTTGATTTGTTTTGAAAGAGAAAATTGATTTTGTATGGGACATTAAAATAATTTTATTTTTTACTCTATTAGGATCATAGAAGTGCCTTACTCATGTTTTGTCAAGCTCACCCTAAATTTGGCACCACAGATAATGAGGGGATAACTACAAGCAATGCTGACAAGCAGGATTGGAGAATTGAAAAATTAGATATATGCTATGAGATATTACTTTATTTCAGTTTATTTAAAAAGAATGTAATAAGTTAATGGATTTTGGTTTGGGCTTCATAGTTGATTTTTAAATGATGGTTTAAATTATGTTAGACTATTAGTTTATGTTAATGAGAATGTCAGGACATGATTATGAATTATTTTTAGGTTTATGAAATTATGGAAATTTTATTACAGGTTGATTATGAAAGATGGATGGTTATAATTTATGATATGCAATTCTGTTATGTATGAATAAAAAGAATGAGTGAAAAATTTATATGGAATTTACATGTTAAGAATGAATGAATGAATGTTTAATGTCATGTGCCAAAATTCAAGTCCCTTTTGGTGTGGGTTTCGGGGCGCGACATAGTTGGTATTAGAGCACAAGGTTTTGATGATTTAGTAGATAAATGAGATTGTTAAGTTATGGTTGAGAACTAACTCTTCCTAGTGACAAAGTTGTTATTAGAGCTCAAGATTTGAGGTTCTGTAGACATCTTTGAAAGAACTTTGCCTTTGAGACTTGGAAGAAAACTAGAATTCTAGTCTAAAACTTTAGAAAGAAGTTTAAAAACATTAGAGCAGAAAACATAGAATGAACATTAGAAATAGATCTTAGATATTTATTTGAATAGAAAGTGATGTGATATGATCTAGTTTTGATAAAGTTTGACATATTTAAAGATGAATTGATATTCTTTTTAAAGTCTAACATTGAGTTTAATTGATTATTTTAAGGAGAAGATGTTATCCAGAATTAGTTTACAGATTCTGTAAACAACTAGAACTTAGGATTTAGTTTGAATTTAGAAAGATGTAGAGAATTAGAAACATAGAGAACTAAAAAATAGTGAAAGGATTATGATTAATTTGAATTTTGTAAGACTGGATCACAAGATTAAATGATGCTACATTGAAACCATTAGATTATAATCTAATGATATCTAATCCACTTGGCAAGATTATGATTGCTAAGCTGGTATACAAGTCATATGTAGTCAAGATTGAGGAAGTTGAGTTGTTAGCAGACTTTATTTTATTAGACCTACAGGACTTTGATGTCATCCTAGGCATGGATTGGTTTGTTGTTTTTTATGCCAATGTGAACTATTAAAGCAAGGAAGTGACCATTAGTATCCCCAATAAGTCTGAGGACATATTCAAGGGAATACGGAGTTTCCTTAAGATTATTTATGCCTTGTGAGTAGAAGGACTATTGTAGAAAGGTGGGCTAGGACACTTACCTCACATTATAGATGACCAAAAGGATGGAGTGCAGATTGGAGATATATCCATTGTTAGAGATTTCAGTGTTGTGTTTTCAAATGATCTTACTGGCTTACCTCTAGATAAAGAGATTGAGTTATAATTGATTTAATAGAAGGATTAGGACTTATTTGATTCTTTTTTAAAGAATTGATTTATGATACCTTGGTGACTATGTGATAAATGATTTGATTATAAAGAGCTCAAGGTACAATTGCAAGAATTAATAGATAGAGGTTTTGTGCTACCCATGGTGAATAGCGAGCACCAATTTTGTTTATGAAAAATAAGAACTGAACCATGAGATTATGTATTGATTACAGGCAGTTGAACAAGATGACAATGAAAAACAAGTATCCTTTGCCAAGCATAGATGATCTGTTTAATCAATTATAAGGTGATAAGGTCTTTTCTAATATCAATATTAGGTCCAAATACCATTAACTTCAGATTAAGAATGATGATATTATGGTTTATTTTAAGAGTTTAGAAGAACATGAAAAACATTTGGAGATTACATTGCAGACTTTAAGATACCACAAACTTTATGCTAAATTCAACAAGTGTGAGTTTTGGTTATATAGGGTAATTTTCTTTGGGTATGTGAATTCAAATGATAGAATTTATGTAGATCCCAAGAAGATTGAGGCAGTGGTAAATTGGCCTAGACCTACGAATGTGACCGAGATTCGTAGCTTTCTGGAGTTTTTTGGATATTACAGGAGATTTACTAAGGGATTCTTTAGCATTATAGGTTCCTTGAAAAAATTGACACAAAAGAATGTTAAGTTCAACTAGAATGAAGCATGTGAGAATAGTTTATAAGAATTAAAGAACCATTTGGTTTTTGCATCGGTCTTCATGCTACCATCCAACATAGGAGAAAAATATGTGATCTATAGTGATGCATCCATAAAAGGTGTATATTGTGTTTTGATACAAGACTTGATGTAAGATGGGAAAGTTTTTGTATATGTGTCTAGATAGCTTCAACATTATGAGCAGAATTACCTAACTCATGATTTGAAATTAGCTTCGATTATTTTTGCATTGAAGATATAGAGGCATTACCTGTATGGGAAACCTTGTGAGATTTATACAGATTACAAAAGTCTGAAGTATTTGTTTTCACAAAAGGATCTAAATTTAAGGCAGATAAGATGACTTGAGTAAACTAAAGATTATGATTACATTATCTGTTATCATCCTGGAAAGTTAATGTAGTTGTTAATGCATTGAGACAGAAATCTTCTGACAATTTGGCATGTATGATAGCACATTTAAGAGCACATCCGGTTTTGAAGGATAAGATCAAGGCAGCTCAGAGTTCAAACCTTCATATTCAAAAAAAATTATAAAAGAGGTCAAGAAAGGATATAAAACATATTTTTCCATTAAGGGAGATGATTCTCTTTAGCATGGTAAAATGTTGTGTGTGCCTAACGACTCCAAACTTAAGAGAGAAATCATGGAAGAGGTGCATGGAACATCATATGCAATTCATCCAAGGAATACAAAGATGTATAAGGACCTAAAAAGTACTACTAGTAGAATAACATGAATCAGGAAATTATGGATTTTGTATCCAAGTGTTTGACTTGTCAACTTGTGAAAACAGAACACCTATATGTTGGAAAAAAGTTAGGAAAAAAGGTTACTTGGACCTGAATTGGTGCAAGTGACAATTGAGAAGATCGGGGTTATTCTTAAGAGATTGCTTGCAGCACAAAGTAGACAAAAGGAGTTATGTGGATCAGAGAAGAAGATAACTTGAATTTTAGATTGGGGAGCATGTATTTCTGAAGGTATCGCCATTAGAGGGTATAATGAGATTTGGAAAGAAAAGAAAATTAAGTCCCAAATTTATTGGACCATTTGAAATTCTGAGGGAAATGGGTGATGTTGCCTATAAACTGGCTTTATCGCTGAATTTGTCACATATCCACAATTTGTTTCATGTATCCATGCTAAGGAAGTACATATGTGATCCATCTCATGTGTTAGAATCTGGACCACTCCACTATAAGTCAATGAGGACCTATCATATGATGAGACACCGGTTCAAATCTTAGATAAGAAGAAAAAGTTCTACAGTCGAGGGTGATTCCATATGTGAAGGTACTATGGAGGAACCATTTGGAAGAATAAGCAATTTGGGAAGGCATAAAACGAGATGAAGGAAAAATATCCACACTAGTTTCGCACTCAAGGTATGTCAAATTCAAGGACTGAATTTATTTTAAAGGG
This sequence comes from Platanus orientalis, assembly GCA_025762735.1. Classification (NCBI taxonomy): domain Eukaryota; kingdom Viridiplantae; phylum Streptophyta; class Magnoliopsida; order Proteales; family Platanaceae; genus Platanus; species Platanus orientalis. The sequence goes on from JAOXJP010000016.1 coordinate 5,017,229, forward strand.
GGAAAGTGTAACATTCCACACCATGACACACATATTACTATACCCGTGTCACACTTAAAATGCTAACACGTCACATAAGTTCTATACACACATAGGACCACTTAAACCCACATGCTGATCTAAACGTTGACACAACTTTATAAAGGCACCAACAAAAATATAAAAATAATCTATGAGTGAAACTTATACCTTTGGATAGGGATAAAAGTCTAGAATCTTACACAACAAACGAAGAGCAAAATAGACACCAAATGAAAATGTTAAAGATAATCTACTAAGTAAGGAAAGAAAGGGTTAAAGACATGATAAGTTCTTAAGCTATCCCAGATAGATGACACAACTTCATAAATAAATCTGTATCAATCATATAAGAATCACCCTACGAAAAAATATATTCTTGGAAATATCTATGATTCTACTTTTCAATGCGATAAATAGTGAGTGAATTGAAGTTTCATAGAAGAAGTTAAGACAATTTTTCCAGAAAGTGTCTATGTCGTTAAGTATGGTATGAATCAGTCGATTTTGAGGTAACTTTAAAAATACATCAGTCGATTTTGAGGTAACTTTAAAAATATACCAATTAAAATCCAGGACAAATTAGAGAGCAAGCCTTATGGATTTGGAAATCTCTTGAAGCCTAGTTTCCAATAAAAAAATGGTGAGTGAATCTGAGTTTTGTAGAGAGAGTTATGACCATTTTCCCATTGGGTATCTGTGCTGAAAAAATTCTAGCGAAATGACGTTATCAAAGAGGAAAATTTCATACAATCATGATTTTTACAAAATTTTAAGAAAATTTTCACTAAAGACCTACCTAAACACGAAATTGGGGATTATGGTTAGTATTTAGGCTCATAAAAACATAAAAACTCATAAGAAAGATGATCTTTTGAAGATGTTTTACAAGAGTAAGGATTTTGAATAGAAAGGAAGAGGAAAAGCTAGCTTTTACAAAGATTTTGGTATTTTTCTAAAGAACAAAGCTTGGAATGAATTTTTTATCAACCATCAACCAAGAAGTAGGGGACTAAACTAACTTTGTTTTTTAATGTCATAGGTTCCTAGAACCGATTCAAACTTGTTTTGCAAAGATTATTCTAGTTTTTTAATGGATTTTTAACCGTTATTCACTAGTTTTGAAAGAAGATACATTGTTTTATAAATTATAAAGTTCTATATTGTTTAAAGTCATATTCTACATGTTAAGGATTGTTTTGCTACAAGTTTTAATCTAATTTAAAGTTTTAAATTCAATGATTTTAAAGAGATTTTTTTATTTTAAAGAGCACATGTATTTTTAGTTTTGATAATTGTTTCTATAGGATCATAGAGACTATTCTCTTATTTTGTAAGAACTGTATATGTTTATATGATTGATTTATGATCTGAATGTAATATGTTCTTTATGATTATTGTAAAAAACTAATTGTTCTATAGTTTTGTGCTTAGAAGGATCAAACATCTATGATCTAAAGTGCTATGAGTTTACTTATGTTTTGCTATAGATTGATATATGTTTTGTTCTAGTACTACTATTGTTTTTTGTTATTGTTGATAGTTTTCTGCTATAGTTTTGTTATAAGCCACCCTTAATCATCAAAAGGAAAACATTGATGATGCTCACCACACCTGGCTTATGGTGTGAATGGCCTTTTTACCGGGAATTATAAATGGTTATCACGTGGTTCTTCTCACTAGAAATAAAATTGGTGAATCATGTGGTCCTTTACACCGGAGATAAATTGGTGTATCATGTGGCTCTTCTTACTGGAGATAAAATTGGTGAATCATGTGGCTTTTCTCACTGGAGATAAAATCGGTGAATCATGTACCCCTTTACACTGGAGATTAAATTATGTAATTGTTATCTGTATTAGCTTATGTAACTGTTATCTGTATTGGCTTATGAATCTGTTTTACATGTTTAGTTTTGTTCAGTTTAGTTATATGGACCTGTTTTCTTCTATTTAAACCATCTATATGTTTTCGTCTTTTAATGTTTCCAGTTCAATATATGTTTTATATGTAACTGTTCAGTTTCGTATATTGTTAAAAGTTATACAAATATCTATTTTGTTTTAATTTGTGCAAAAGTCTTGATCTGTTATTCTTTAGTTTAATGTTACCCACTGAGTTTATCAAGCTCACCCCAAATTTAACACCACAGATGATGAGATAGTTGCATAGCTATTGGCAGACAGGATTGGAGAGTTAAAAGATTTGATGTATAATATAAGACATTGAGACATTACTTTATTTTATTTCAATTTATTAAAAAATAATGTAATAAGTTAGGCTTAATATTTGATTTTTAGATGATGGTTTAATTTATGTTAGACTATTAGTTTATGTGAATGGGAATGCCAAGACATGATTATGGATTATTTTTGGATTTATGAAATTATGAAAATTTTATTACAAGTTGATTAAAGGATATAGATGGTTATGATTTTTGATATATAATTCCGTTACGTATGAATGAAAAGAATGAGTAAAAATTTTATATGGTTTTTATAGATTAAGAATGAATGAATGAATGTTTAATGTCATGTACCGAAATTCATGGCCCTTTTGGTGTGGGTTTTGGGGTGCGACAAAGACCATCCCATATGTGAAGGTCTTATAGCACAATCACACTGATAAAGAAGCTACTTGGGAAGGAGATAATAACATGAAGTTCAAATACCCACATTTGTTTTTAAACTTGGGTACGTGCAAATTCAGGGACTGAATTTTTATAATAGGGAGAGTGTAATACCCCGCATTACACTTAAAGAGTAAAAAAGTAATTTAATACATATAAGCGTAAAATTTTAATTTAACATGTTTAGACAGACCTTAGAGTGGTTTAGGAACCCATTGGACCAAGCTTGAAGTATAGAACCAAAGTCCAACCTCAAATTTGTCAAGTCCTAAAGTTGTCCCAAGAGCGTATTTGGGTTAATTTTGTAGGAAAACTTGTACCAACCCTGATATAATTTGAAGGCAACTCATACATGTTTACAAATATTTATGAGTCTACTTTTCAAGGCATTAAAAGGAGTGCAATTACAAGTTTTCTAAAAGAAGTTATGACAATTCTCCCACAAGGTGTCAGTGTTGATAGTCTCGTGTATTTGGAGTAATTTTCTAGGCCCACAGAAACTAATCCTGAGTGAATTGAAATATAAGCCACATCCTTCTAGAAATATCTTGAAGTCTAGTTTCTAACCCAATAAACGGTTTGCAAAAATGAGTTTTCTAGAGAAAGTTATGTTTATTTTAGTGAAAAGGGGTTAAACCTAAAAAAAACATCTTGATGGATCCGAACTTAGTGGATTGATCCAACCACTTACCGGATTGATCCAATGCCACAGCGTTTTACAAAAAAAATTTCTACAGACATGCCAGATCGATCGATACCCATGCGGATCGATCCAACTTATGAGGGATCGATCCGAAATGACTCAGTTTACATTTTTTTAACCCAAATCATTTTTTCTTCATTTTGGGGAGTGTGAGACCCTCTCAACTCGACCCAAAACCATAAAAATATAATAAAGAAACCCTAATAGCCTCATTTACATAAAGAAAAAAAAAAGAGTTAGAGAGGTTTAGATAATTTTGGAGCTAAGTGTGAGAGTTCTTCCCTAGTTGGGTAAGTTCTACTGCCGACTTCAAAAATCTTGGTAGAATAGGTAGTTTTCTTCTTGAATCTTGTATTTCTACTTGATTAATGTTATATCTACATCATTTTACAAAGAATATAACAAAAGAAAAGGAAGTGTTGGAAGATTTTGGAGAATAGACAAAGAGGAAGACTAAGATAGTGAGTGTTCATAC
>JAOXJP010000016.1:5032025-5055266 GCA_025762735.1 Platanus orientalis
CCTAAATGGAAAAAAAGAGAGAGAGAAAGAGGGAGAGAGAGAGATGTGGGAGAGAAACAAAGGGAGTAAGAGAGATGCCAAAGAGAGAGAGAGAGGGAGACAAAAGGGAGGGGTGTTTTAGGTAGGAAAGGAGGTATGAAGAGAAAAAAAAGGAAGTGAATGAAAATTTTGAAGGTGTTATTAGGAGCTCCCTTAATGCACCCTTGGCCAGACATTGTACATTGTGTCACATCTCGTGGAGATGTGTGGACTTGAGAGTCCCAAGGTAGTAATTTTCCGAAGCCAAATTTTCCAAAGCCAACAAATTTTGCTGTAGCTTTTTATTGCATGACAAAAAAGATCACAAAAGGACAAATATGTTAAAAGACAAAACAACCCATGTTAAAAGACAAAACACCCAAGCATTTTTGCCGTGCTACAAAAAGCTACAGAAAAATTTGCTATAGCTGATCATTTCTCAATATCGATACTAAAGCTCAAACGGTTGAATCACAGCTTTGAATTCATGAGTGTGATTAGACTAAAGTTTTGAATTCATGAGTGTGATTAGACTAAAGTTTGAAAATCAAATCAAATCACACCCACAATTGTAATTGTGGATATGATTCAACCATTTGAACTGTAGACAATATCCTCTCGGTGGAGAGGCGGTATTGGCTTTCCCGTTTCCATTTCCTCGTCGGGTGTTTTCAGATACGTGCTACGCTGAGGTAACTCATACAGCGACTTTGCTGCGGAACTCCACAGCAGATCCAAACTCACGTCTTTTTCGTAAGGGGTGAGATTGTCTCCTGGAAATACCTCTATACTGCCTGTAGTAGCGCAGTAATTTCATTCTTCTCCCTCGACGATGGCCGGAAAGCAAATCTTCTCCTTCGGAAACCCTAGAGGAAGGAGGTTCACCCCTCCCTCCTTCGCTCCTGCTGCCTCTTCATCCTTCTGTTTCTGTGTCCTCTCTCTCCTTGCCATTGCTTTCATCTTCTTCTTCTTCTCTTCATCCCACTCTGTGATTCGTTACCAAAACAACGAACCCGCTCACTCTTATCTTCCACTCTTCCCGAACCCTAGCTCTAATCTTGAATTCTCGTTTGTGGATTCTCTCGAGAGATTGCTGACTTCCACAAGTCAGATTTCGAAATCTCGGAGGGTTTCGGATGATTCGGTCGTCGTTAATGGAGAGGATGCCGTCAAAAAGCTGGATGATTTGATCTGGAAGAGAGAGTTGGAGAGGATTTACGAGAATCCGTTTTATCCGGCATCATCGTCACTGTCTTCGGTTCTTAAGATTTATGTTTATGAAATGCCAGCGAAATTCACTTATGATCTACTGTGGCTGTTTAGGAATACATATAAGGATACCTCGAATCTGACGTCCAACGGCAGCCCTGTGCATCGTTTGATCGAACAGGTACTTCTTCTTCTCCATTGGGATTATTCGTTATTTAAAATTTTCCTGTCATGTTTGTGTGATTTGCATGTCTGATCATTTTCTGCGATTTAACTGGCCTTCTTTTGTTCATTTTATTTTTGAAATTTGAATGGTTACTGAATCTTTAATTCTCTATCAGAAGTTCAGTGTAATTTTATGGTCTTTTTCATGCAAATATAACTGGGTGATACTTTAGTAAGGGTTTCAATTTGAAGCTACACTGTTGATTTGTTTGAAATTTTATCTTTCTTAAATAATTAACATAACTAATGAAAGGTTATTTTATTTGTTCCTCTGCAGCATTCTATTGATTACTGGCTATGGGCAGATTTGATCGCTCCGGAATCAGAGAGGCTCTTGAAAAATGTTATGAGGGTTCATCAGCAAGAGGAAGCAGACTTATTCTACATCCCGTTCTTCACTACCATCAGCTTCTTCTTGTTGGAGAAACAGCAATGCAAATCACTTTACCGGGTGTGGGCGCATTTTCAAGGTTTATGTCATGAGTTATTTTTATTTTATAGCCGATTTTTACCGTGCTTGATTTTTCCTAAAAGAAAATGAAAAAAAAAATTGTTGTTGATGATTTTCTTTCTGGACTTCATAGAATGTTATATCCTGAATAATCATGTTCCATTTATGGGGCCAAGCCCCATCTAACAGTGGCTAGGTATGTTGCTATAATTGCTGGATTCAGGGGCATGATCCCGGATTACTGATGTTGCTATAATTGCTGGATTCAGGGGCTTGATTCCGGATTACCGACTACAAGTATTAGTTTTTTTTTTCCCGTAGGCATAGGCAATTATGTTTTTGGTCTATTAATTGTATGTACACACTAAATATATGGTCTTATAGAAGTCAATTTGTTCTCAGTGTATAACAATTAAATAAAACTGGAAAAATCCAACAACCTTATCAGTAAATGATATATGGTAAGATAATTTATTTGATTTGCACTACTTTTCCCTTTGGTGATTGCTATCTCAAAGTTTGGACATGACATTTTAATTCATTATCAGGGAATGTAAAAATGGAACTAATAATGGTTGGAAGATAATAGTAAAACAAACACTCATGAGGCTGGAAGCAGAATCTGAGAGGAGATGATGAGCATAGAGGTGTACAGCAAGCAAGAGTGCTCTGCTTATGAGATGACAAACAAAGCCTTGACTCTTAACTTCTTAATATCTTATATTAGACATCTCTCACTGCACACTTGCATTTCTAGAAGTCCCTGATTCATAGGGGTCACAAGCTGCCATTAAACTCCAACAAAAGAGTCATTCACATATACTCTTTGTGTTTGGCCTTTTTTTCAGGCTGTATTTGGCTTCCTTGTGACATGTTATGATTGTGATGGAAATCTTAATTCATCATGTGAGTTTAGTTTTTTAATTTATCATTTCATCACATAAGCTAGGTCTATAAACCTTCAGGATCTGTTTCTTTTCCAGAAGTTGGCCTTTCAACATTTGGCAAAGGTTTTTCTGGTCATCTACTATAGTTTGTGGGAATCAAGGTTTAGTGCATTTGAGCTGGTATTTGCACTTCCTAGGTTGGGGTCAGCTCAGCCTCGTCATGTAAGAATTGGGCTCAAGCTCAGCTCAGGCTCATGATATATGAGATAAGCTCAGGCTCGAGTGCTCGACTTGGCTCTGCAAAATTAAGACAAGCTCGGCTCGGGCTCAGCTCAGCTCACTTCAGCTATCTTACATTACAATTTGATAATTAAAAAATAGTAAAATGATACAAATTTTGGTGTTTATGTGAAAAAGTAAAAGTGTAAAACTGTACCAAACTTTGACATTATATGGATACAAAATGTTATAAAAATTGAAGCATTTTTTTGAAAAGACAAATTTGCATGTACAAATACAGTGTGATTGGTGAGAGAAAATATAGATATTTCAAATGGCATAAATACCCCTCTATTTGCTTTAAAAAAACAAGGGTAATTTAAGAAAGGAAACAACTTAGTAAGACAACATTCGAACTACATTAATGTGACGTAAAGTGTTTCTGAATTTGGTGCAGGACCTACTTTTTTATTTATGCACTTCTTTGACATTTTTAACAAAATACAAACTATGTGTCAACCTGTGATCTGGTCACACATTGGACACAAATGATTTGCTTTTCTACATTTGCCTTAAACATATCAACATTCTCCACATAATTAATATCTAATGTAATAATATATATGATCCTTAACGAGCTGAGTTTTTAGCAAGCTGAGCTTAGTGTAGCTTAGCTCAGCTCAGCTCACGTAGCTAAACAAGCTCAATTGGAAGCTCAAACAAGGCTTAAGCTTGGCTCATGACAAGCTGAGCTCCGAGCTGAGCCGAGCTAGCTTGAGTCATTGACAGCCCTATGGCCCCTATCCCTAGGGATGTGGTTTTTTTTTATGAGAAAAAAATTTCATTAGAAAAAATGAAGAGAGAATAACCAAGGGAGAAAAACATAGGATGAGATATCCCAAACAAACAAAGGGAAAGAGAAGAGGGGAGAACCCTCAAGGAAAAGCGAAAAAGCCCAGCAACTTAATACTCAGCTAGACCAATAACCCTCTCCCAATGTCTATGAAGGTCCCCATTAGGGATCCCTTCATAGCCCTTAAGCTTAGCCCACAACAAAATATACTCTTTGGTTTTTCTATAGACCTTCCAAGCTGGTTTAGAATGACCTTTGAAAACCTGGTTATTCATTTTCAATCAAATTCCCCAACACACTGCGGCTAGAACCAATCTCCAAATCCTCTTGCCAAGTTCATCAAATGTCGAGGATCTCCATCCCAAGAGAAGGTCCCTAAGGTTCGTAGCAGCCACAAAAGTAGACCCAAAGTCCCTCGCAACTCTACACCAGATCTCCCAAGCAAAATGATAATGAATAAGGAGATGGTTGATTGACTCCGCATCGTGATAGCACATAAGACAAATACTGGGCAAGGTCCAACCTTTTCGCCATAAAGCGTCCATAGTAGAAATCTTCTCCAACACCGCAGTCCACACAAAGAATTGGATCTTTGGGGGAACTTTGGCATACCAAATATCCCTCCAAGGACCCTCATGCTAGCCTGTCATAGCAATTAGTCCATAACAGGACTTAATTGAAAACTCTCTTCCTAATGCTCCCTTCCAAACCTGCTTGTCCACCCAATCTGGATTCAAGCAAACCATTTGCAAGTGAGCCAAGAATTCAACCACCCTAGGTGTTTCCCAGTCATGCATATTCCTTCTGAGAACTGGGTTCCACACTATCTCCCTCCCGCATATAGAAAAGTTTGCAGCCACCAGGGATCTCGGCTCAACAGCCAAATCCCACAGGTCTGGGAAATCATATTGAAGTTCCCTTTCTCCACACTAAACATCCTCCCAAAATTTGACTCTCCTTCCATCCCCCACCCCGTGGGCCAAACTTGCTTTGAAAGTAGGAACAAACTGCCCAAGGATAGCGACCAAACGAACCCATCGTCATTGCAAAGTCCCACCCATCGTCGTTACCAAACTTAGCAGCCACCATCTGTCTTCACAGACTCCCTATCTTAATTGCAAATCTCCATAACCATTTGTACAATAATGCTTTATTCATGGGCTTCAACCGTCTGGTCCTGCAGCCCCTTTGGCCTTCGGAGTACAAACCCTCTCCCAAGAAACCAAGTGCAAACCGCCTCCATCCTCCCCTTTCCTCAAGAGAAAATCTCTTTGGATCTTCTCTAAAGAAGTGCAGATTGATTTGGGTAAAACCATAGTAGATAAATAATGGATCGGAATGCTTACAAGTGAAGCCTTTATCAAAGTAAGCCCGCCTCCTTTTGTTAGATACTGAGCCTTTCAACCATTCATCCGTTTCTTCATCTTGTCCACCAAAGGAAACCATACCTCATTCTGTTTATACGTTGCCCTGAGAGGAAGCCCAAGATAGGTAGAATGAAGCTTTTCTTACTTACATTCCAGGTCATTCGCAAGCTGATCCAAGTTAGGGACCTCCCTAATAGCAAATAAAGTGCTTTTGCCTAGATTTAGACAGAGGCTTGACACCACTTTGAAGCATCTCAGTACACATCTCAGCAACCTTATTTGCTTTTGAGAGTTATCATAAAATATGATGGTATCATCTGCAAATCTCAAATGGGATACCACCAAACCCCCGTTCCCCGGAGAGAAGCCCTCAGACATTCCCACCGTCACTGCTCTTTCTAACATGCCCCCCAATACTCTCGCCACCAACAAGAATATAAGGGGAGATAAAGGATCTCCTTGACAAATGCCTCTACTACAACCAAAGTGCCAATTCGGAACCCCATTTAACAACACAGAGAACGAAGTCAGCCTAATACACCTCAAAATCCACTGCCTCCATTTCACCCCAAATCCTCATCTCCAACACATACATGAGGAAGTCTTAATTGACATGATCATAAGCTTTCTCCAAATCCAACTTACATAGCACCCCAGGTTTCCCATCACGAATTCGACCATTAATCAGCTCATTCACACAAAGCACACCATCAACCATTGTTCTCCCTTGGAGAAAAGCTCCTTGCTCCTTCGAGACAAAAACTAGAAGCACTTTCTTAAGACGTGTTAAGAATTTCAATATTATTTTATAAGTGCTCCCCACCAAACTCACGGGCCTAAAATCCAAAATCCAATAACTGATCTGCCCCCTCCTTCGTAGGAATAAGGGCGATGTAAGTAGCATTGCTACCCTTGTCCAAAAAGCATTTCTCATGGAAATCTAGAAACACCTACATTAGGTTCATCCTTAATTACCTCTCAATAAGATTTGTAGAATGCAATAATAAAGCCATTAGGGCCCGAAGCCTTATTCCCATCAAAGAGCCAAACTGCCTTTTGACTTCTTCCTCTTCGAAAGGCCTTTCTAGCCATTTCGCTTGATCATTTTCCAGCTTGCGCAGTTACAACCCATCCACTTTGGGTCTCTGAGGCTTGTCCTCTTGAAATAGAGCTCTGAAACAGTCCTCTATGTGAGTTTGTATCATATCCATATTGTTAACCCTATGACCCCTAATCTTAAGGTGATGAATGTGATTCAAAGTTCCCCTAGCAGAAGCCATCCTGTGGAAAAAACTTCGTATTGTTGTTGCCTTCCTTTAGCCACTACACTCTAGATTTTTGGCACCACATAATCTCTTCCATTTCAAGGACCCTCTTAAGATCCTTTTGAGCCTCCTTGCGAGCTGCCATCTCACTCAAATTCAGCCCCTCTACCCCTTCTTTCCGGTCCCATCTAGAAATGTCTTCCAAATAAGACTTCTTTTTCCGCTCAACATCCCCAAAAACCTCCTTATTCCATCTCTTTAAGTTATCCTTGAGCCCCTTAAGCTTCAATCTGAATCTCTGACCCAGACGACCTTGCACATCGAAACCTTCTCACCACTCCTTAACTAAGCCCACAAAGTTAGGGTGAAGAAGCCACATGTTCTGAAACTTAAAAGGACGAGACCCCGATTGAGAGCAAGCCTCTCCACCTTTTAGAAAGATGGGAATATGGTCAGACCCCACTCTAGGTAATGCATGAACAAACATTGGGGAGAAAGTATCATCCCAATCTGCAGACATAAGGAATCTATCCAATTTGCTTAGAGATACTCTCCTGAAGATTGGACCATGTAAACCGAGCCCCTGTAATTGGAATATCAATTAGATCATTACCATCCACAAACTCACAGAACTCGTCCATGCCCCTCGTTCTTCTGACCGCTCGGTTCCTTTTCTCCATATATAGGACTTCATTGAAGTCCCCCTTATGCATCAAGGCAGCTCCCTTCTACTTCTGATGGACTATAATTCAACAATAAAATCTACCAAGCAATCCTCAGCAGAAGGGCCATACATGCCAGTAAGAATTCACTTCTGGTTTTCACCCGAAAAAGCAACAACCTGAGAAACTGAAAAACTGTTAATCCAATGGTCTTCCTGTTCCACCTTATCTTTATTCAAGAACATCAAAATCCCTCCCGCAGCCCCGATTGATGGTAAAGCGATCCAATCCAAACTTGAAAAAGGGCACAAGCTATGCACAATATCTCTGTCAATTCTTGCCAACTTGGTTTCCTGAAGGATTACAATATTGGCTCATATCTGCTCACCAGTTCCCGCATTAACGCCTCCTATCCAGACTACCCAAACCCCGCATGTTCCAAGACATGATGTTACACTTCATTGAGCACCTGATTTGGGCCCTCTAGCTCTCTTCCCCGTCCCTTCACCTGCACTGGGCACCCCTTTATTATAAGATAATCCCCATTTTAGATTTTTCAGCTCTCTTGACAACTTACCTTTCTCACTTATTCCTCGTTTCGTGTTCAGCCCCTGAGAGTAAGCAACCCGTTTTTCTAATTCTGCAAAAATTTTCCACGCCATGTGTTCCAGGCCCTCAAACGATAAACCCAACACCTCACTGACTTGTTCAATAGTATTCAGGACCCAATCGGACACTAACATAATTGGATCTTCCTCTAGCGTCTGCTCAGGCCATGTAACTAGAGCCAAGCTCCTGTCATGAGCCAGTTTCACTAATTCACCCACGGAGCAATGATAACCCACCTCCTACGGCTGGGCACCATCCACACATTCCCTTGCTTCACCTTCCCTGGAGCCATGGTCTTCAAAAAATCCAATAGATACATTTCCTCCCCATTCCTGCTGTGTAACCTGCTGAGGTAAGCCCAATACGACACATTGTCCACTTTCCTTCCCAAATAGATTCATATGAGCCAAAGAACAGTGAAAGCCCACCTCATGCGATTAAGCACCTTCCACACATTCCCTCTCTCCATTTTCCTTTACTCCATGTCCTACAGGACATTCAATAGGCACTTGACCACCCAATTCCTGCTGCATGACCTGTTGTGGTAAACCCAACACACCTTCATGTCCATTCCCCTTCCCGAACATACGAACTCCATAATACCTAGAATTCCCAATCAAATTGGCACTACGATCCACCCAATCCTTCCAATTACCCAACACTGTAAACTCCTGGCCGCCACAATTCACCATCTCATCATTCGAAGGGAGAAATCCCTTTCCCATTAACATTGACCCTGTAGTACCCCATCGATCCAGATTCTAAATAATCAAGCCTTCATTGGTCACCTGAGAAGATGGAGCCTTCAAATTGGTATCACTCCCTTTCAATGAGAATTTTTGGAAACATGGTGCTTGCATAACCGACTTCTCCAATAATCCTGCACCCATACCCATTCCCAAGCCTCCCGACACAATGTCCGACCCCAGTTGTAGGTCTAATGGACCATCCTCAATCGCCTGAGCATTTGGAGACTCTTTGTTTGTCGTGAGGCTCGATAGACGGCAATCCTGTAGGCACAAGTCTTCAGTCACCGACTGGGTGATAATCTCTCCCACACCTCCCTTCTCAATTTCAGTATGTGCTTCTGTTTGAGGGTTAAAAACTCCAGAAGGCCTATATAATGGACGAAAATCGCGTTTAAACCCCTCCACCTTATTCCTCTCTACATTTGGGACCTCCCGATTTATTGTAATTATTGAAGGCCTCTTTCTTTTATAGATAGCCCCTTCCGTAAATCTAAATCCTCCCGGCCTCCTTCCGCCCCACCTGTAATTACATCCTGCCCCTTTTGACTATCCAAATTACCCTGACTACACTCCATATTCACAGTTGGGTCCGCCTGGTCCACTAAATTTGTCCGCACCCCCTCCGCCAAATTAGGACTTGGAAAAGTCCGTTTTACCCACTCTTTAGTGGATAAATGGTTCTCAGATTTCCCCTTCTGCCCTATCCCTCCTCCCCCTCCTCCCTTCGACTGGTTTCCCTTGTGACCGTTAGCCCTGCCTCCAATCACCAGCTTCTGAGCCACGTCATGTGCAGGCAGGAGGCCGTACCAGATCGTTTACTTAGTCTTTGCTTTTGATTTTTTCAATTGAATTTTGTTTTAAGTTAATCAAGAATGCAGAGATTTTATGATGCGGACATGGAAGATCAAGTGGGATCCACATGGATCATGGTGGGGTCCATGTGAGGAGATCTATGGAGGACACCTTTATCACATTATATAAAGTCCTTTAGTTTAGTATTAGAGTCTTTCTTTGGGTTAATTTTACTGTTTTAATTAATATTTTATGTTTTATTGGAGTTTTGGACTTGGAAGTCATTTTAATTAACGTTGTTTGGGTGGTTAACTGAAGATATGATATATTAGTAAGTGGTGGTCGACAACTTCATAATAAGGCCACGATTTGGTCTCTTTTGTTTTTAGAAAATGTGTTTTCAAGTATTCCCACATTAGGAGTCCTATTAGTCTAGTTTCTACTTTAGGAAACTTCTTTATTTTCATATTTTTAGTCTTTAAAACAGGTTGCTCGACATGTATTGGGAATTATGTGATGAATGAAGATTTTTTTTCTGAAAGAGAACCCATGACTGGTCTTCATCTCCTCCCTAACCTGCGACTGGTTAGTTTCTCCATAGTGAGACTTTATGGAAAGCTTGGTGAGACTCCAAGACTTACCTGATTTGGTGGTGAAACTCCTCCATACCAGGTTATATCCCTTCTTCTATTATTTTCTCTCTTTCTTTTCTTTTCTTCTTCCTATTCTTCTTCTTGTTTCCTTGCTGATTAGCCATTAAAGAATCCTGAGACTTAATCAAGAACTTAATTCTTGGTGGCTTTCCGAGTTGCTCTCCTTCCACATGACCTACAATCTGTTTTGGTAAGTTCTTGATCCCCCTTACCCTGCGGCAGCCTATAATCACCTTTGGAAGCTGTTTTGAAACAGCTATACAGAAACCCACTTCTTGGGGTATTGAGTGGGTAATCAAGAGGCTCTGTTCTGAAGTTTTCTTGTTGCTGTTATATTAGATTGGTCTGAATTTCTGCAGATCTGAACCTGAACCCAAAGATCTTCCTTTTTACTTCCCCTTTTTTATATTTGCAGCTTTTCAATTTTATCATCAGACCTGCAGTAGGTTAGGATACATCTCTGTTTATTAGAGTTTGAAGTTGCCATTGTTGGGTTCCTTGTTGACTCCCTTCATTCGGTTTGTCTTTCTCTCGCTAACCCGGATCAGTTTATATGGTCCTTGGCTACCTTGGGTATTTTCACAGTCAAATCTTTCTTTGATAAAATCTCCTCATCCCCTCTCCCTCCTTCCCCTTTTCCTGTCTCCAAAGTTTGGAAAGGGATATCTCCCCCCCCCCCCTCGGGTTCAAGCCTTTCTTTGGATAGCTGTTCACTGCCAAATGAACACGCTTGATATGCTCCAAAGATGAAGGCCTTATATGTGTCTATGCCCTCAAATGTGCCTCCTTTGTTTGAGGGATTGCGAATCCGGAAACCACATCATGATTCATTGCTCTTTTGCCAGATCGATTTGGGATTATTTCCTTTGTTGGGCTCCCTTGATCTGGACTATGCCTTGTAGTCTTCTTGATCTTGTTAGGCAATGGAATTACCCCCTAATAACGATTGGGGAAAGAAACTTTGGAAAGGTATTGGGCATGGAATCTGTTGGGTGATTTGGAAAGAGTGCAATAGAAGGATTTTTGAGGATGTTAAGCAATCCCCTTTTGAAGTGACCGACTCAATTCTCTATGAGGTGGCTTCTTGGGCGGTTATTTCAATGGCTTTCGAAGGTCTAACTATTAATGACCTTATAATGCCTAGTTGGTTGGTGCCAAGCATGTATCTCTCCTCTTTCTTTTCCTTGTAATCCTTAGTTGGCTAATTTGGCCTCTGGCCATCCCTTGTACATCCCCTCCCCCCTCTTTTTCCTGTAATAAAGTTGGTATTCATTGGACAACAAAGTTCTGAAACTTGAAACCTTGCTGTATTAACCTATAGAATCAGAAACCTTTCTCTGTCTCAAACCTGTAAAACTTATCCCTTACACCTGCCGCTGTCATAGGCTCATAGCCTTACCCATTCTTTGCTATCTGAAGCCTGAATCTTTTCCAGGTATAACCTTGCAGAACCCTGACTCTAGCCCTGTTTAAACCCTTCTCTCGCAGCCCAGGCTAACCCTTATTTAACAGCTTTATCCAGCAACATTTGTTCACCCCTGTTATCAGTCCTTTAAACCTCCAACCAGTCACTGTTTCAGTCATATAAAACGCTTTATTATTCCTTGTTATTCGGCCTACTGTCCCTGTGAATTAACCCTGATCATTTCTTATCAATCCCTTTACTGCCCCATCTTAAATCACCAGATTACAGCCCTACATTAAGCTTTGCTGCTACTACTGTACAATACCTGAAATCTGATCATCAATAAAGCTGTTTTCTGTTCTTAACAAGTCTGCAGTGAGCTTGCTAGTCTCACAAGAGGTGTTTTAGAGCCTAAATTTCTGTTATCGTCGTCCCTTTACCCAAACAGCACTGTTCCCTTTGTCTGCTGTCCCAGCCCTTCTGTGAACCCCTTTAATATTTCTGACTGACCACCTTATTACTTGTTTTTGCTAGTGGTGTTTAACATTGTTATTGTTGACTGACTCCTAAACTGATTTGGGATTGACTGATCTCCTAAGTGCTATGTTGTCCTATACTTGAGTGGAAATTACTCTTTGTTCCATTGAGGGCCCATAACCCGCAGGTAAACAGTCAACCCCTAGGCTGTCCTGTATCAATTTCCCGCTACAAAATTCAAGGACGAGTTTTTTCGGACTAGGGAAGTTTGATGCAGGCATTGAAGACCAAGTGGGGCCCACACGTGGACATCCATGGGGGAACACCTTTACTATACATCCTATGAAGTCCTTAGCATGTTATTGGAGTCCTTAATAGTGTTATTTTTATGTTTTCCTTAGTTATTTTCTGTTTTTAGTAGGTTTCATGGGGGGTTATTTGACTTCTTGTTTATGGGTATTTCAATCCAATAAATGTTAGAAGAATGCTGGTTGACAGCCTTAGTAGACCCACGTTTTTGGCTTAATTTTTATTTAAAAAGTTATATTAGGAGTTCCTCATGCTAAGAGTCAATAAATAGTTTTTATATTTAGAAATAAGTTTTTGGGTTTTTTGAGTCTATAAGTTAAGTGGTCGACGTGTACTGTTTTATTCATTGGATAATAAAAGCTTTTTGAAAGAGAATTTTTTTCCCCCAGAGATTTCACATATCCTGGGTCTCTCCGGCTTCTTTGGCTCTGATGCTCGAATCATGGTTCAATAGTCCCAAAGGAAGCCTCTCACCTAGGGAAAGAATTCTCTGGCCTAGCATTTCCCATGTCATTTGCTGGTCCATCTGGATCGAGTGAAATGCCCGCATCTTTGAGGGAAAGGCTGCCTCTCTGTCTCAGCTAAAAGATAGAGTATTGGCTCTCCTTTTCAGATGGGTTTCCCACTTCTCTTTTTGCAAACCAAAAGTTCTCTGAATGGGTTGTTGGTTGGGACTTTCTTTCCATTTAAGCGGAGGGGCTTGTACTCTTTACTGATCAGAGAGAGAGAGAGAGAGAGAGAGAGAGAGAGAGAGAGAGAAGCTACGGCTGGGCCTTCTTCCATAACCCTGAGATTGGGTTCCTATGGTGAGACTCCATGGCTCTTCTAAAGCTTGGTGAGACTCCAATGCTTCCCTGTTTGGTGATGGGACTTGTCCATTACAGGTAATCCTCTTTCTTTCTTCCTTCTTTATGTTATCTTGCTGCTGCTCTGTAACTGTCAGCCATTAAAGAGCTTTCGAGAACTCTTCAAGAACAAATCTTGAACAAGTTCTTGAGATCCTCAGTCTGTAAACCATTATCGCAAGCCTTCCTTTGCTGATTCCCTTCTCCTAAGCACAGGCCATTGTAACAATGCGACAGCCTGTACACCTTTTTCCCGACTGATTTCCCTTCAAATATTAAAACCCAGTCCAATTGCACCCTGCGACCTGTGAAAGAACTCCTCTCCCTTTCTGTTTTTGGTTTGCCCTTCAAGATTCCAGTGTGATTGGACTTGTGGCAATCCTAGAATGGATACCCTAAATTGTTTTCCCATCCTAAACTCAAACCCCATCAGATTACACACCTGTGGCTGCAACTTATTGTTCAAAACCCTATTTAAATTCCCTGTTTTCAGTCCAAGATTTAATCCCTGTTATTATCACTGTTAAATCCCTAATAATCTTTGCTATACCCACTGACTAAAGCCTTTAAACACTGCTGTTTCAAGTTCTGTTTTACCCTGAGTCGGTCTAATCAGCCTGTGCTTCATTTCCTGAAACCAGTATTAATCAGCTGTTATTTTAACTCTGGTTTAACCTTCTCCAATCAACCTTTTGGACCCACAAATGCCCAAAATCAGCATCTGTTCTACCCCATAACCAACACCCTTTTGTTTACTGTTTCAGTTCCTGAATTCCTTTGCTCTTCCCTGTTTTAGCCTTTAACCTACAGTTCCCTTTAGAACACCACCCTTCTGTGTCAGCCATGCCTGAACCCCTAACCAGTCCGTGATCAGAATTCTGTTAAACCACAAGTTTACCCCTTGTTCAGCCCTCTGTTTCAATCCTAGAAATCAGCCTTTAATCCATTGATTGACTAAAATTAGCCCCATCATACCCCATAATCTGAACCTGTTTTCAAGCCTCTAAACCTATACCTATACCCTGTTGTTCCCTATAATCCTGTCCCTATAGGTTCTAAAATAGCCTTTATTTAGATACCGTTAACCCTTGCTTTGCCTAGTAGACAACCTTGTTATCCTAAATTTCTTTGGGCCCATAAACCCACTCTTCTTTTTTTGATGAAAAATGTTCAAATTTTATTACCAAAAGGAAGGAGCAAAAAGATAGAAAGAAGCAAGAACAACAAACAAAGCAAACTACTCAACATTCCCTACAATAGTCTGGGACATAAATTTCGATAAAAGGGGAACTCAATCCCACCCCCTACTTGGCAAGGCCATTGGCCATATCATTCTTTGATCTAGGAATATGGGCCAGCATAGCCCACGTATCCACCACTAAGGTCCGAATCTCCCGAACAATATGATGGAGCTGCCAGGATCCGATTCCACTGCCTTCCGCCCATTTTATCACTGTACTCGAATCGCCTTCAATCATGTACTCAAACAAGTCTTTTCTTTTTTAGCATATACCTCTGCTTCCATAGAACCACAAATGCCGAGAGACCCACTCATGGCAAAGACCACATGACCCTTGGAGTCCCTAGCAACACAACCATAACCAGCCAGATCCGGATTTCCAAAGGAGGAGCCATCAAAATTTAGCTTCACAAGGCCTTGAGGCGGGGGTTCCCAACTTCCAACAATAGGACCATCTCTATGAGGGGAATAAGATACAGTGGATACCCAATCCATCTTAAAGGAGTGTAAGGAAATGTCCTTGAATGTGCTGTTCACCAAAAGCCAAGAACCCACTTCACAAAGGATGGAATCAAAAACCATTTGCACTGGTTTCTTCTTATCTTTGAAAATTTTACGATTCCTCTCTTCCCAAATAGCCCATTGAATTCCATGAATAACAGCCCCCCATACCATTGTCTCATAAGATCGATCACACCTGTTGGCATCACAAAGGGGGAGATCAAGGGAGTTCATAAAGAAAGTCCAAATCCGTCTTGCATACTCACAGTTGATAAATAAATGACTTCCCGTTTCCTCATCCTTGCCACACATGCAATTTTGACATTGAAAGAAAATAATCTTTTGGGGTGGTTTTTGGGAAATCAAAATTTATGGTTTCAGAGTTTCGTAGGGGTTAATCAACTAGAGCTTATGGAACCAATCTCTCTCTTTTTTTTTAATAAGCAAAAGATTTTAGTAATGAAAGGGAAAGGAAAGAACGTTTTAGCTGACAAATTGGCTAAATGGGGGGTGGGTTTCACTAGTGTTGTTAGATCTAATGTAATGCTAGAGATCCCGGGTGGATAGCCTTTGGGCCCCTCCTTGTATTTTAGTTTTCTCTTTTTTCCTTTCTCTTAGTAAAGCCGTTGATTATCCCAAAAAAAGGGGGAAGGAAAGAAAACAGAACAAACAGGGATGAGAAATCCCAGCAAACAAAGAAAACCAGCAGAGGGGAAAAAAAGAAGAAACAGCATCAACTGACTTCTCAGGCCCCATTTCCTGAGATATTACCTCTACACCTGATTCCCTGAAACAGAACCTGCTCCTTCACCTTTAACCATGAAAGAAGTCTTGGCATAACTCTCGAAAACACCATTGTTGCTCTCTTCTCACAAGGACTAGAACTTTAGGGATGGGACTTAGGGTAGGTGGATCAAGGGATCCGGGTTAGGCTTAGTGCTGATTTTGGGGAGATGTATAAATATTTTTATGGGTTGATTGATGAGAAGGGAATGATTAAGAAGAGGGAATCAAAGGTTTGGATCTCTAAGAATATACAAGTGGTTGATGAAGGTGGTTAGGGATGGTTGGCTAGGCTGCATTTGAGGACAGGGCAGAGTGAAGATCTACACATGTAGGTTATTAAAGAGAGAATAGGGCTGTCCAGGCAGGTTATTATGATGGGGGTGGTCAACTAGGGTGTAGGTTAAAGTGTATTAGAAGGTGTGAAATGAGGATAAAGAAGGGCTGGTGAATGAAATGTCATATGGTTGTATAATATTTGAATATATGCTGTAGAACTAGAAGTTTAGCTAGTGTAGATTCTAGTAATTAAAGACTATATTGTAATAGTTAATCCAACTTGAAAGTCAAAGAACATAACAAAGAAACAGCACAAAAGAGAAAGGATAAAACATGTAGGAGTTACACTTACAGGATTGGTGTTGCACCTTGCATTGCTATGATTTTGAACTAGTCACACCTTGAGAATATGGAGTTGGAACTACACAAGAATCAGAAAGCTGTAATCTTTATTAATATTCACTGTTGTTATTTAGAATGTTAATGACTGTTTATAGAGAATAGGGTGAGCGTCAGCCTCAATCCTAATTCTAAAAATATGAAAAATAGGAACTAAACAATTTCTAGAGCAAGAAACCTTTTACTGCCTAAGACACTCCCTCTGGACAACTCTTGTAATAAACTTTAACAACTTAAGACTCCTAAGATACAAAAAATTACTAAAGAAATAAAAAGAAACAAACATAACTGATGTAGGCCTGGGATTCCAAAAAGGCGACATGTGGCAGACAATGACCAAGTGACATGTGTCGTATGTTTGTGCAAAAATGCTTGTGCTAGAAAATTTGAGTTTTCTTATATTGTCAAACATAAGCCTGTGAGCAGCCATCTAGGTATTGACACGTGGTAAATATTGTCCCTATGGCTTAGTGAAAATGTGTCAAACTTTCGTGCAAAAATGTTTGCATGAGCAAAATTTCATGTTGGCAAATATTCAATGGCAAGCTGGCAAGTATTCATCTAGGTGGTGACATGTGTCAGATTGTGCCTCTGTGAGTAAATGACACGTGTCTAATGGTTGTAGAAGGTGAAATTCACAAAAGTTGCATATTGGTTCCTTAAGGCTGCGATCTGCTGTGAAGGGAGGGGGGTTCATTAAAAGATTTCATATCAAGGGTAGAAATCAAGTTGAAAACTTAAGTAGAGTCCAAGTTAGACACTGAATTTCTTCAGAAAACAAAGTTTGAATCCAACAAGGATCTGTTTTTGCAAATAAAGACACAGAAACCTACTTGAAGTCAAGCTTATTCCAATTTGCTCGTGGGAGCAATAAAGTCGTAATACGACAAGGACTCTTGAAATCTGTTCAAAGAGATAAAAATCATAGTTCAAGTAAATTTCTAACTCTTGAAGATTTGCTCAAGGGAGTGAAGACAAAAGTTGGAGTCCAAGTTAAATTCTTTTAGTGCTGCCTTGTAGATGATTTAAGTGTATGGAGAAGAAGAGAGGATTGAAGAAGGGACATCAGATAGAGAGAGAGAAACGTATGGAGAGTTGATTCTTTCATACGGTCAGTATGTATTAAGTATAGATTAGGGCTGAATGATGTAATCTCAATCATACCCTTCTAATACATATAAGCCCCATACAAAACGTAGACTACAATGACACAAATACCCTCACCATATGTTACATTCCCCCTTTATACACTTCTACAAGGTACAAGTTAGAAGAAGCAGAATGAGTCTTCTTGAAAGAATGAGTTGGCATGTTGGAGCTCACCATTGTTGATGGAGAAGCTAGTAGGTTGTGGCTTTGGAGGGCATGGAATCAAGGATGGCTGATCCAACTAAATTAAGCCTTTACTCTCTGGTGATCTACATTGGGATTGACCAATCCTGATCCGGATTGGCTGATCCCTCTCAATCCCAAATTTTTAAATCATGTTGGAGGGTCACCAACAAGAATGAACTGAGGTTGTAGAGGATATAGAAAATGAGATGAAAAGTATTGATGGTGCTCAAATTACAAATTGAAAAGTTAAACGCTACCGTGATTACCTGGGAGAAAGTTGTGGCAAATGCCAACACTATGCGATGAAAATTATGAAGGTAAAGATCCTTGAGCCTGTGTGTTACATTGGTGTTGCACTAAAGAACTGGATGACTTCTTGTGGCATATAGAATGATACTTTAAAGAATTAAAGCTTCAAGATGAGCAAGCAAAGGTCATGTAATGGATGTTGCCATGTTTTGGTGGGGACATGAATGTATTGAGAAAGGCCTTTGCATCTTCCAGATATGGGAAGATCTAAAAGGAGAATCGAGGCACCAATTCATTCCTTAGAATGTGGCATATGGGTTTCATTAGGGACTATGTGAAGTAATTCATGAAGCTCTTGTTGGACTTCATCAACAAATTGGAGAAGGACAAGTACTTCTCTGTGGATGGTCTCCAACCAACCACCGGCAGAAGAAGAAATTCAATGAAGTGGTGTGTTGATTTTTCCTCGATTTTAGACATGGCCAAGCAACTTGTGAGCACTACAAATCAGAGTCTTTAACAAAGGTGAAGATAGCAAGATGGGAGTGAAAATAACCACGATGACTATCCTAAGTTGTCAGATGCAAGCACAGTAGTGGAGAACATGACGACAAAGACTACAAGGAGGCAGTCCAATCCGTGGAAGAAGTTCATTTGGGATTTTTCTGACTGCATTTATGAGGAGGGATCACACTCGACACAGGAGTGTCTCAAGAGGAAGGCACCTAGTGCACCTTGTGTCCAAGATGGAGGAGAGTGAAGAGGACAGTGCTAGAAGTTGAGGATGGGTTCTATGCAGCTTTTCTGTGCTATGAAGAAGAAAGGGGCACAGTGGCAAAGATCAATTAATTGGAAGCCAACTCGTGTTGGTGGACATGAGAGGAATCTATGCTATCCATGGGGTGGCTCAGGCATGGAGCTACATGTGTTTCATGGGAAGGGAAGGTGGATTTATTGGTCGTCCCAATGGATGATTACCTAGTGGTACTTCCATCTTTTACCCAGTGATACTTGGGCTGAAAGTTTCTAAGAAAGGCCAAGGAAATGCTCTTGCCTTTTCACTAACTTGTTATGCATCATGTAGGAGGGCTTTCAGTGCATGGTTCTTGTTGTGCCAGGCGCCATAGCCGTATCGGCCCTCTAGCTCACAAAGGGTGTGAGGGTAGGTGAGCCTTCTTCAAGACGATGAGGGTGAAGCTATGTAAAGATGGGAGTTAGGGAAGAGCACAAGAGTGTGGTGCCACCCAAGCTGCTGAAGAAGCCAGCAAACCTAACCGATTTATCAGCCTGTTAACTATTGTGTAGGGGTTTAGTGTTAGTGAAGTTCCCACCTAGACCAGCCAAGTCATCAAGCGAGATGCCTAGGGGTTTGGTGAGTACAAGGGACCCTATCCTATCATTGGGAGGGTTGGCAAATTATTCTTACTGCTGCAGCTGTCCTCTAATCTCAATGTGCATTTTTGTCTTCCTTGTGAGCCAGCTAAAGCCATATAATACGACCATGGGGGAGCAATGCCAGGGGGTACCTGTGCATACAACTCCACATTATTCTGACTTTCCCAGATGAGGGTTCGATAAGGACTTTGATGCTAACATGTGGGGGAGGATTGTCACAAATGCCTTTTGAACCTATTATTCTATGTAAAAAAAGAAATATAAGAAAATTCTAGATGTTTGTAGAAAAGAGTAGAAGCTGCTAGAATGCTCCAAAGTTTTGGAGAATTGTATAGAACTTGAAACATAACATCTTAAGAACTTCATAAATTTCTTTTAGGTATTCCATGAGAAACTTCCACAGATTCCTAAAATATTCTAGTAGATGGCCTATGTGTTAATTTACATGTGGTGAATTAAGAGCCATAAGTTCAACATGCCAATGTCTAAATAGGAGAAAAGACCTCATAAGAGGATCATCTTAGAATGTGTAACACTTCATACATTTGTGTAATGCAATGCAAGTGATTTCCCTTAACCCCTAGTGCCCTTTAAATACTAGTATGTGTTCATTGGTGGCTGTAGCAATAGTGTGCAGGGTTGATGGCTGATGCCTAGACCTCCTATTTACTAGTGAGAGACTGATTCTATGAGCTTTCAGTTATTCATAAAAAATAAAAAATAAAAAAGTGGTATATGAGCCTTTACATGAATGGTAATCTGTGACCCTGTGATGTACTGCTGATTAAAGTTGAAGAGTTACTGACCAAATTCTTACCAAAACTGCCATCCTTTGAACTACCTTGACACTTGAATTGTAGAATGGTTGAAAACCCGTAGAAAGGGCTAAAGGGTATGAATCTAAAAAACCTTTGAAAACGAATTTAGGCGAGAAGTTATGGTTCTGACGATATAATGGACAAGCCTCTTTGCTTAATCATTTTGAGGGCTTCTACGTTTGCTTTAGTCCTTTTTTCCGGATACAACTTATGTTAGTTGTAAGCTGTAAGACTCAAATATTTTATCTTCAATTAGTACCCGCTTTAACTTTTAAGCATGGTAAGAAGTTGATGGGTTTTTGAACTTCTTTGGTTCCTTGATACTGGTCGCAGTTATTCATATATAACTACCTTGCAGAACGCTTTCTCTAACTATTGTATCAGGTGGATGTGATATGAGATTCTAATGTGTGCATTACTTGCTCCAAGAACGACTTCTTATGTGCAGTACTTTGTGGATGTAGGAGGCTTTGAAGTGGGTGACAGACCAGCCTGCTTGGAAGCGATCTGAAGGAAGGGACCATATACTTCCAGTTCATCATCCTTGGTCTTTCAAGTCTGTTCGCAGATTTATGAAGAAGGCAATTTGGCTTCTACCAGATATGGATTCTACAGGGAACTGGTTATGATCTCACTTGATATTTTATTTTTAAATCTTGAAGTATAGCTATTTAAATTTGAAAAGCACAACTTTATTTTAGCTGCTTATATGAACTATTTGTCAATATTTAGGTACAAGCCTGGTCAAGTTTGGCTGGAAAAAGATGTCATTCTTCCATATGTCCCGAATGTTGAAGTATGTGATGCAAAATGCTTAGCAGAAAATGAATCAAAGAGAAGCACATTACTCTTTTTCCGTGGAAGGCTCAAAAGGAATGCTGTAAGAATCTTGGCCAAAAGTCATTTTAAAATTTTCCATGATATTTATTTAGGTTGTCTTGTTATTATATGTTGAACCTGTTGGAAGAGAATTTTTTGTGGATATGCGCCTGAATAAAGCAAGTGTAGCCACTTGTCCTGCCTTGGTGCCTTATTTCTGACCTCATTACAATTGCAACCCTATATTATCTGTTCTCAAGTCTCAACTACTGATTAACCTTATTGCTAATTCTATCTGATCATCATCTTTAAATTAAAAAAAAAAAAAAAAAATTGATATTATTTGGGGTGATCAGTTAACCCAGGCACTTCATTAGCTATACTGTTAACAACTATGGCTTAATCAGGTATCTAGTTGATGATGTTCTGCCTAGGAAAACCTCTACATGAGATCCATGCAATGGTGGCTTATGACTGATTGCCTGTGCACCATGTCTGGTTGTTCTGTATTTGTAAAAGTCATCAATCAGTTTTAGTACCATGCTGTTCTCTTTTGTTAATTGGAAGACTGAGGTCATACTGCCAGCATTGTGGCCGGATTGTTTACCACCAACATGTATGCCACTTCCAGATTGTAGTAAAGTATATATAATTTATCTATTTTTTTTTTAATAAAGCTTTAGTACGTCTTGATGGTTTTCTATATCTGTTTTTTGGAGTTCTCGTAGAAAGATGGGAAGAAGCCACCGTGACCTATTATGCAGGATCAGGATCTGCCATAGTACCATTTGGTGGGTCCCATTTAGGTTATATGTCCTAGACTAAACACAGACCCGACCAAATGTATTTATTTGGTTGGTCTACTGCTTTGTTTGGATTGACGATGAAAAAAATGGTAAAGGAATATGATAGTCCAGAAATTTATTCCTTTAGAGAAGTCTGAAACAATAATACAGATAATGTCCTTGAAAGATGCCTGCTGATCATATTGTTTTGTTCATCCAATTGTTTTGACTGCTGGCACAAGAGGTTCCTTGGTGGTTCGCATATATTGGTCTCGGGCCCCCTTGCATGCATGCCACATGTATGGCATAAGACAGAGAGGATGGATCCCTTCCTGTTGGCACCCTCCCATACTGACGAGAATATTCCTTTCTTCACATCAGTTGGTTTGTGTACTCCATATGCTGGATGTAGCTTCTAAGTGCTAAATTTAAATGTTTTTCTGTCAGGGAGGAAAGATACGTTCAAATCTTGTGGCAGAACTAAATGGTGCTAAGGGTGTTGTTATAGAGGAGGGAACAGCTGGAGAGGCAGGGAAAAAAGCATCTCAAGATGGCATGCGCAAGTAAAATTTTAGTTAATTTTATTTTCTTTTTCTCACTTCAGATTCATTTGAGTGCTTCATTGATATAGCTGAGCTGCATTTTTTTTCTGACATCAGATCTAACTTTTGCCTAAGTCCGGCTGGAGACACTCCATCATCTGCTAGATTGTTCGATGCCATTGTCAGCGGGTGCATCCCTGTTATAGTTAGTGATGAGCTGGAGCTTCCATTTGAAGGAATACTCGATTACCAGAAGGTACACACAGACTCTTGCTGAAAGAAACAAACTAGCCAAAAGAACCAACAAAACTACAAGAGAAACACTCAAGGCAAAACAAAAAAGCCAACTACCATACAAAACCATCCCAAACACCCATTGTTTCTCTCTGGCTAAATGGCCCAGACCACTGTCGCCGGAATCAGGTGCCAAATTTCTTTTCCTCTCTTCGAAAACACTGAAGATATCCATGCATAAAGTAGGCTCTTGAGGTCCCTTGGGGTGGCCCAATATTGACCAAACATTTTCAATAGTATCTGCCACCCTTCCAAGGAGAACTTGCAACGGATCAAGAGATGGGGGATGTTATCCTCCACCCCCCCCCCTCCCAAAAAAAAAAAATATATATTATTATATAAAATAAAATAAAAATAGGCACATATCTGAGATTTAGGCCTCTTCTAGCCAAATTAATCAACTGTTAACATCTTCACTGAAGTAGCAGTACAAACAAAAATTGGACATTGAGATGGTGCTATCTAACAGAAATTAGATGGTACAAATGTTTCCCCAAGGAATGTTTGTTTGGTCGACTTTGAGCATCGACCAAAAACATGACCTTACTGAAAAGCCCTGTCTGCCTCCGGGATCCGAATTCTTATATATTCCAAGTTCTTTAAAGTCACAAAAAGCAGTAAATAAATAAATCATCATTAGGTGACGGATTTGGTAGAGGGTTACTGTTGGCTGCCGATGGTCCCCATTCACCTGGATTTGGCTGGCAATACAAGTTAAAAGTGTGTGTGTGTGTGTGTGTGTGAGAGAGAGAGAGAGAGAGAGAGAGAGAGAGAGCGAGAGAGAGAGAGAGAGAGAGAGAGAGAGAG
>JAOXJP010000016.1:5077134-5101933 GCA_025762735.1 Platanus orientalis
TCACTCACATATGATAAAAACCACTCCGTATTAAGTCAAGTGTTTATGCCAAGTAGAACTGTAGTTCATATATATATATATATATATTGATAAATAAACATACTTGGAGAATCATTTTTGCAGCTGTGACGTATTGATTTCCAGGGCCAAAAACCTTCTCCACCTGCAAATTATAACTAAATTAATTGACATTGCTAAAAAAATTCAAAAAACTAGTGTTTAACTTGAATCTACTTACATAGAAGTTGCACACCTATTCTTCTAGATATGAAGAGATTTCTAATTTCAGTAGTGTTTTAAAGATATACGGTTTATTTATCAAAAAAGAAAAAAGAAAAGATATAAGGCTTTAAAAGATTGAATATATAATTTTCTATGACCGTCAAGAACTAGAAACATTAGAGGACTTGAAGTTATAATGTCTTACAACATTCAAACTCGTAGAATTTAAACACTCGACAATTTTCTTCTAAGCACATCCTTCACTGTTTTATTTATTTATTATTATTATTATTAATATTGGTGGAGGGTGGGAGAGGTGGGTCATACCACCGGGAATTTCGTCAAAAAATAAAAGATAAAAAATGATGATCTCTTGTAAACACCTCCACCACCAGTGTTTTTTTTTGCACTGCTAGTCCCGAGCTAAAGGAGGGTTGTATAACATTGACAGCCAGCATAAAACCTTAGCAAAACCATTTAAACAAGAATCTTGAAAAAATTTTGTTTTGACCTTATGCTAGGGAAACACACTGCGATATCACCATGATGTACTAAAAAATGGGCAAGGGTTAGCTAGGGCATCCATTAAAAGTGACTTGCCGCATTGGTGCCCAAATATGGTGAGAAGTAACCTAGGGTTCCCACACCAACGACAAGAGCAAGTAAAGAAGCTCGTCCAAGAGAATAGGTTTTGCCTAGCAACAGAACATAGGAACCTTAAATGAGTGAGAGTACAAACCTTGTAGACACAATGAAGAGCCTGTATAGCTTTTTGATAAGGAAGTTAGAAATGTTTGACAGTGAATTAACTAACTGTCCCTATAAGGTATTAGGAGAGACTAATTAAGATACTTCAATACCCCCTCAAGAGGAACACTATTCTTTTTTTCTTTTTCTTTTTGATAATTAAACACTATTCTTTCCTGGGAACACTCTTCGGGAGATAGGCGTGAGTCCACATAACGAGTACTCACACACATACCACTACATCCATGAGAATACTTCCATCTGAAATCGAACTCGTGACCTGGCTTGGCTTTGATACCATGTTGACAGTGAATTAACCAACTCTCCCAAAACCTTAAGGTGTTAGAAGAGACAGTAGTTAATATACTTCAACAAGAAAAGGTTCCCATGCCAAGGATAAGAGAAGGAGCTAGTCTAAGAGAGTAGGATTTGCCTACTGACTAAGCATAGGAACCTTAACAAGTAAGATTATGAAGTTGGTTGAGACAATGAAAAGGAGAGTTCGGAACTTCGCATAGCTTGTTGACAAAGGACTAAGTGGAAAGGGTAAAAAGAAAAGAAAATTGATGACTACAAATTTGATACACAGTTTAAGACAATAAAGAAATTCAACGGTAGCCATTGGTTCGGGATGGGGAATCAATGAGGTTCTTGGAAAATGTGGCAGCATGTTCATGAGGTTAGAGAAATATCCATTTTGTTGGGATGTTCTTTCCTCCTTGTACCTCGAGAGCAAAAGTTTATTGGTTCTTCTTTGCCGGAGGGCTGTGTGTGGTCGGGTTATTTTCTTGTTGTTGTATTAGTATTTTGAAATATTTTTCTCTTTTTTTCAATAAAGTTCATCGCTAATTATCAAAAATAAATAAATAAATGGATAGACATAAGAGTTGACAAAGATTTAAAAAATCAAATTGAAGATTGGGTGATAGGATACTATAAAATTATACTCGTTATAGGAAAAGATATAATTAACATAATGAGTGCATATATGCACCTCAAGTAAGATTAGATATAAGAATTAAGAAACAATTTTTGGAAGACATAGATGGATTAATTAAAAAAAAAAAAGAGAGAACATTTGGAGACTTAATTTTAAAAGTGGATCAAATAATATCCAGATAGATTTTTTTTCCTCAAAAGAATGATAGAACGGTCAACATGTAAGATCTGAAAGATTGACCCAAGTGAGAACCTAACCACACAACAATGGTTAATGGGTTTTTTTTAATTTATTTTTTAATGGTTATAACTCTATACACCCCAGTTTTAACCCTACACACCCAGCCTTTGTGTGTAGGACACGGCAGGATATACAAAATCCTGGACAGACATTCCCTTTAGAACCATATGTATCCCTATTGAGATAGAAATGCAAGGGAGACAACGACTTATCCTGATTAACTAAGTTGCTCAACAAAATAATTAGAACTAAAAAAATGCCATGTGAATGTAGAAAAAGCATCATGGTTCCTAATTACAAGAACAAGAGAGAGATTCAAAGTTGCACCAAACTTATGAAGTTGATCCCTGATCGTTCAGTAATTTTCCATTTCCACTTTGTGGAAGACGACCTGATTTTATAGAAGGACTTTCAAAGGAAATCAGATTTTTGCAGTGTGCCCTTAGAGGTTTTGAAGAAATATACAGCTTACGTATTTATTTTTTAAAGAACACCATATATGGAATGGAGGAGATTCTAAACACGGAGGTCATGCTAGGGGTTTGAGTTGTGGAGCAGGCTCTTTTCCTACTACCTATATTGGTCTTTCTCTATGTCTGTCTTTCAAAAGAAGAGATATTTAGATCCTATGGTCAAAAGAGTGCAAAGGCAACTGGTAGGCAGGAATAGTCAACTTATCAAAGGAGGGAAACTAACTCTTCTAAAGGGGGTACTATCCACTATACCATTTATTCTTTGTCCTTCTTAGTTATCCCAGTCTTTAGGATTAGTCGAATTTGAGAAGCTCCAGAGAAATTTCCTATGGAAAAGGTGGAAAGCTTCATCCTTACATCATCTATTGACTTGGGAGTCTGCTACTCTATTTGCAAGCCAAAAATTGGGGGAGGGGGGCGCATAGTGGTCACCATCCAATTATCAACACTAGGAAGGCTTTCCTTTGGAAATGCCTTTTGCACTTTGCTGAAGAAGACAGCTTGTAGCCAGATATGGAGTGATCAACACATGGGAAGGCAAGGCGGTTTCATGTACTTATTGCAGAGGACTTTGGAAAACCATTATAAACCATCTCAATATACTCAAAAGCAACATAAGTCTTATAGGGGGGAATGGCAGCTTCATCCGCTCTAGGGCAGACAAATGATGTCAGGATGGATCATCTTTCCAAAGATACATAGGGTGGCAGTGGACAAAGATACAAACATTTTTGATTCTACAGTGTGGGAGTCAGGAACGATGGTGTTGCAACCATTGCTTGGAAGGGCTTTAAATGACTGGGAGGTTGCTTCTAGGGGTGTGCATGGGCTGGGCTTGGGCCAGACTATGGTAGGCCCAAAGCAAAGCCTGCTTTAGAATATTACAGGCTCAAGCCGGGCCTGGGCCAGAAAAAATACAGATTCTTAGGCTCGAGCCAGGCCCAAAATAATTTACCAGGCTTCAGGCCAACCCAAGGCCCATTAGTTCGTTACAAAAGGTTAAATTTGTTATTATATAATATAAAGATATGAGGCCCAACCAAAGGTCCATCAAGTAATCACATAAATTAACACTATAACATAATAAAATCCAATCCCATTATAGTAATAGAAAGAATTGAGGCCTAGCCTAAGCCCATCAAGTCATTACCAACCCGAGACCGGTGAGGCCATTTTATTTCCTTAATTATTTGAAATTTCGGGCCTCGGGCTGGGTTGAGGTGAGCCTAAGTACATACAGCCCAACTTTAGTTACAGGCTGAAAATTGGACCCGAGCCCCCTCAAGCCTACACATGAGCCGGACCTTTTGGGCCAATTTTGGGGGCTAGACTGAGTCGGTTTAGGGCCTACCTAGCCCTATGTGCTTGCTTCCATGGCAAACCTTCTTGGTCTTTAGGGAAATTCCACAATTCAGCATGAAGAAGGTGGGACAACTGAAAAGTGGAAATTTATGAACAGCTCTTGTTTTGAGATGATAGATGCACAATCCGTGTCAGCAACCTCTAGGAAACAAGTGTGGCATTCCCAGTTGCTATGTAAAATCCAATTCTTTATGTGGATGGTTGCATTAGAACACATTCCCACAATGGACAACTTGTTGATGTAAAATGTATTTGTCAATCCCATTCCAAAACTATGTAAGTACATGTACTGTGGTCATTGAGTTGATCTTACTTGTATGTATATTGCAATTTTCATTAAGTCATGTAAGTTTAAATCAAGTCTGGAAGAAGCTTCGAGAAGATCATCTTAAAGCTAGCAAGACCACAAGTACAAGATACTTAAGCCATTTAAGAAGAATTCATGAAGTCTCAAGCTCCAATGAATAGCAACCTCGAGAAGCCAAATAACCTAAAGATGCAAACAGTGTACTCCAAAGTCAAATCCAAAGGTAAAATTAGTAAAGATTAGTAAGTGTGTGTTTGGATGTAGACCTAACCTTAAGTGGACTTAGAATGGCTTAGAAATGGATCACCCAAACCTAGAGAGGATCACACAAAGATTGGACCAAGGATGGACCAGATTGACAAGAAATAAAATGTGTTAAAAAGTAATAATGGCCTTAAACTTAAATTGATCATAACTTTTGATCCCAACGTCCACTTGAGACTCGTAAGTACTTAAAATGACCAGCTCAATGAGATCTACAGAAGTGCAAAACAGGGAAACCAATCCAGGTAAAGTTGAGCCGATCCAACTTAAGTGGACTGACCTGGAAACTTAATTGGATCAATCTGGGTGGTCTCTAAACGTGCCCAAAGTTGATAGAAACAGGTTGGACCGATCTAGAAACCCTCTTGACTGATCCAAGGCATCAAAATTGGAAAAAATCAAACTTGTATCTCTACCAACGGCTATATTTTTACCATTAGAAAAAATATGTTGAGGGACCTTTTAGCTTGGGTTTTCAAGATTTATAAGTAGGGAATAAACCCCAAAGGCCTCACAACTCATATGAATGATTTCTAAGTAAAATTCTTGAAGAAAAAAGTCTTTGTGAGCATATTAAGTAAAATCCATTAGTGTTCTACCTTGGGTGCATTCTCTTATAGTCAAATCATTTCCAAGGCAATGTTGTTAACTTCTCAAACCTATAGTTACATCTCTTGGAAGCATTGGAGAGCTATTCTCGTAGTTAAATCTTAATCTCTCCAAAGAAATGGTGAATTCAATAGTTAAATTAGCCTACAAAGAAGCAACCCAACATAAGAAAGTTTTTCATCTTCAATTAAGTTCGTAGCCTTCACTGGAGTCACCAGAAGCGGATTCTTGTAGTACTTGCTAGAGCCAAGTAGGGATAATCATCCATCGAAACCACTGAACGGAATGTGCCCATCGGAGTCACTGAGAGCGTACTTACAAGCGAATAAATTCTCTAGAACTTGTAAGTGAATTTCAGGTTTCATTAATTTTACCTATAATAGTTTAGGATAACTATGAATGAAAAATTAAGGAGGCTCAAGGGTGAGCCAGTTTGAAAGTCGACATAGGCCCCAAATGCCGAATCACCATAAATCTTGTGTTCATTGTGTGGTTGTTTGTATCTTTATATTGTCTCATTTATATGCTTAATTGGGGAAATTGTCTATGTAAGTGTGCAAAGTGACTCTGATAATCAAGTGAAGCATAAAGTAAAATTAACATTAGGGAATCTATCAGCCTTGTCCCCGCCCTACTATAGGTAACACTATAGTGTATGACGGAGTCCCGTGGTCTATGAAAGGTTCATAGTGTAGTATTAAGTTAAAAACTTTAAGAAACTTAAAGTGAAATTAAATTTGGACTTAATAGTAAAATAAGTTTAAAAGAATTGACCTGATCCTATTCACCCCCTTTAGGATCATCAGATATCAGTATCTTAGACTTTCACAACTATATGCGAAAGGGCCTTAATTTCCCAAATATCAGCCTGTTATGCAATAGGAACAGAAAATCATTTTCAAATGTATTGATCCTTGTCCCTTCTCCATGGAGGTGTGACAATCTATCAAAGCAGATTTTATTATGCAATGGATGTTTTCATAGGATATTAGCAATCTCCTTTTTTCTGAATAACAATTTTATCGAAGAAAAACAGAAAACAAAAATACAATATACACAACAACACAAGACCTCAAGCCTAACACCTCACTGGGAAAAGATGTACCTTTAAAAATATCTGGCAAAACAACCCTTCTCTTAGCTAAAGCATCTGCTACCTCATTCATTTCCCGTGGAATATGGGTAAATGGAAATATCTAACAACTTTATAAGATATCCAATCTCAAGAATAAGGGGCACCAAGTGCCACGAACCTAAAGCCTTTCCCAGCCCCATTGCACAACCACATTAGAATCCCCCTCAACAAGGCAGCCCCCAACATCTATTTCCTTGATTTTGTGCAAACCCATCACAAGTGCAAACACCTCCACTTTGGTAGAATCGCAAACACCAAGCAAGCCACAAATAACCTGATGAACCGATTCAGTATGATCCCTTAAAACATGTCCATAACAAGCCATCCCCGGAGTTCCCAAATACAAACCATCAAAGTTTACGGCCCACCTATTAGCTTCACTGAGGCTAGCGGACTTAAACAAGAAGTTGAATCTCTAATCTAATAATTTAAAGACAAGCCTTGAAACTTCTTTAAAACTAACATCAACAAAGCGACCTTTAAAAGAATCAAGCCCGCAACCTCCCAAGGATATTTACACACCCCTTCAAAGATCCTTTTATTTCTTTCTTTCCAAATACCCCAACAAACCCCATGAAGAAGCCCACACCGAAAAAGATTGCCATGGTGGCTTAAGAACCCACCATTTTAATGTAACAAGGAATTACCCCATGCATATTCAATCTAGACAAAAAGAAATTCCAAATGAATTGGGAGTTCTTGTAGTGGATCATAATGTGATTTCCGGAATCCCCACTATCCAAACAAAGAGCACACATGTGGAGAGATAAGGCCATGTAAGGGTGCCTCTTTTGAAGCAAATCCATGGTGTTCATCCGACTAAGGGGAGCAATCCAAAAATATACCTGAACATGAGGGGGCACAAGACCAATCTTTTCGAGTGGGAATAAACAAGGGGAAGGCTAAGGTCAAAAAAGACACTCAAAACAGATTTAGATGAAAGAAAAAAAAGCATCTAAGATCTAAATCCGCCTATTTAGATCATTGTTAGAAATGAATACATCCTGTAAAGAATGCAGAAGGCTAGCAACAAAATTATCCTCCACTCGTAAAGATCTCTAGAAAAAGATAAATTTCAAACAATACTCTACCGAAACAAAGAAAGGATATCAGATACCAAAGAGTTGTTATAGAAAGAAATACAATATAACCTAGGAAAGATATCAAATAGAGTACAATCACCCCCCTAGAGATATTTCCAAAATCTAATACTTTAACCATTACCAATTGCAAAACGGACACACAGGAGGAAGAAAGGGAAATTCTAATGATGTTCCTCCAAATCAAGAAGACACAAAAATCAACTAAAGAACTATAATCCCAACCAATCGAGTCTAACCCATATTTGTTAAAAATAAAAGATTGCCAAAGAGTATCCCTTTCCATAGCAAATCTCCACAACCACGTTCCAAGAAGCACCATGTTCCTCAATTGAATTCTTCCAACTCTAATCTCCCCTTCTTGCTTAGGTTTAGAAACCTCCTCCCACTTGATCAAATGGTCCTTTTTGCCACCACCCCTAATGCAGTACAAGTCACAAAACAGCTCTTAGTTCACTTCAGCACAATAACAAGGGTCAAAACATAATCATGATGCTCTCAAACATTCAATCAAACACGCATGAGGCACAGGCACCTTTCCACAGTACCACAAAGTATAGACAACCTTCTTCAACTTATAGAACCTCTCCCTAACCAATCCTGTGATCAGCACCCAAAAGTAAAGCCAAAACCTTCAAAATATCTCTCTTAGGAATTTATTCAAACAGTTGAACATCAAGTCAGTCCCAATAGAAAATTAATGTATAAATAATCAATGTTTTGTCCTTCAACTCAAGCAAATAAGGTCACAAATGGATTTCTTGAGTCAGAGGTATATTCCCATGTGTAATCGGATACTAAGAAGGCAATAGAGTATCAAACAACCAAAACCCAAAGAGGAAAAGTCTGGCCGCAGGTATAGGCCCTGGATTTCCCCGGGTTTTAATTCCAAAACTTTAAAATAATACCTTTCTAGTACAACCGCAGGGTATGGATGGTGATTCTCAAAGGAAAATTAAGCAAACCTTATAAGAAAGTTTGTTTCTAGACAGTGGGGTGTATGGTTCTTGAATGGATTTTAAAAGAAATTTTTGGGGTTCTATAGCAGCCAATTGGTTTAAGATTGATTGGAGT
Organism: Platanus orientalis; assembly: GCA_025762735.1. Lineage (NCBI taxonomy): Eukaryota > Viridiplantae > Streptophyta > Magnoliopsida > Proteales > Platanaceae > Platanus > Platanus orientalis. Next base: position 5,085,608 of record JAOXJP010000016.1, read on the forward strand.
TTGACTTAAGATGAAGGAATGCAAGGGATTACTCTTTCCGTTTGGTTTTCAATAAAGTTTCCTTTTATCCATCAAAAAAAAAAAAAGATAGTGCCCGGCTGGTGTAAGGAGAATATGGAGTGAGGATGTGGATTATGGAGGTGGTTTAATGGTTGTAGAGGATGAAGGTGAGGGGTTTGAGGAATGTGGGCAGTAAGAACCTCAAGAAATACCAGAAAAATAAGAGAGATGGAGAAGAAGATGAAGGAGAAGATGATAGAGATAGAATATCCCTTAGGAGAAATCACCAACTCCTTGATCTTGGAAATCACCAACCAAGAATTCAAGCAAAGTAGAAGCTTGAATACTTGCAGCCGTATGGAGTAAAGAGAGCAATTAGCTTTCAAAATTTTATTCAAAAATTCATTAAAAAAATAAGTGCAAAACATGGGGGTTGTTTTATAAGCCAAACCCCCCCTTAATTAATCCTATCCGTTAAACACAAAGATATTTTCCTCCTCAAATCGTGTGGAAGAGATTTCTCCCTACAAAAACCCTATTTAAGGTCATTTCTCAAAATACCTAATATTAAAAACTCTAATGACTATCATATCCCTAACTCTAATACTTAATAAAAACATAAAATAACTAATAAAATATCTACCAAAACACTCTAAAACAGAACCAAACACTTGCTAGGATAGTCCTATGCCCCTCCTTACTCCTCTCCATGCGTGGACCCCACCAAGCCCATATGTGGGCCCACCTTGCCTCCATGTCCTCATCAACCCCCTTCTCAGAGAAAATTCTGCTGGAGTTGCTCAATTATCTTAGCTCCAGGTTGGGGACTTTCAATCCAAGAGGAAAAGCTTTAAGAAGATTAGTTTTGGCAGCAGCTTGTTAGACAATTTCATTGGACCAATGAGGTTTTGTAGAGTTTGTCGTTTTTCTCGTTATGGTTGTGTGGTTTATAATCTCATTTATCTATTAAATTATAATTTCACTTTAAAAAAATTAAATAAAAGAAGCTTATGATCTATACAATGAATCTTTGTGAGAAAATGATCGAGCATAGACTAAGACATGAACCCAGGGTATGAGAAAATTAGTTTGGATTTATGCCAGGGAGATTGATGATTGAAGTTAATTTTGTAGGCAATTGACGGAAAAGTTTAGAGAGAAGAAGAAAGATCTTTACATTGTCTATACTGATGTAAAGAAAGCACATGATAGGGTACCTAGAAAGATCATTTGGTGAGTTATGGAAAAGAAAGGACTCTTAATATAGGGTACCTACAAAGATCATTTTATTTCATTGACCTTAAGGACTCTGATACTTGTTAGAATTTTCACCATAATTTCCTCAAATCACATCAAATTTAAAAGATTATGGAATCACTAGAAATTTAACTCAATAACCTTTAAATGACACCAAGATCAAGGCAAAAAAATATTTGACACACTAAAATAAATCCCACAAAAAAGTGATAATAATAGAACTTTCACGTCCCTAAAAAATAAACAAAACCTATTAAAGTTGAAAATAAATTAAAACCCTTGACAAGAAACTAACCTAGATTAACTCAAGATAGACGGAATTAAAAAACTCTTGCTAAACAAAAATTTAAAACCCAAACTGGCCATTTTCTTACCATGGTTCAACCATCCATAAGAGATTAGTTATGATTGATAACCAAGAGACCCCCAAAGTGACCATTTTCTTTATCTTACTTAGTTCAGCCATCCATAAAAAAGAGAGCTTGAAGAAGATGTTGCTCCTACAATTAGAGCATGATGGATGAAGTAGAGAGGTGCTGCTGGAGTGTTGTGTGACCATTGAATACCATGAAAATTAATAAGAATATTTACTAAGACGGATACAAGACCACTCATATGTTATGGAACAAAATGTTGGACAACCAAGAAACAACATATACATAGAATGAGTACAGCTAGGATAAAGATGTTGAGATGATCGAGTAGCAAGACATAAAAGGATAGAATCATAAATGAATGCATCCATGAGAACTTAGGGCCGCACCTATAGGTGACAAGACAAGAGAAAGCAGACTGAGATAGTTCACTCATGTCCAATGAAGACCAACGACAGAAACATTGAGAACTGATATGCTTATGATTTACCAAAAGGTGTGGCCCTAGATAGAGTGGAATCGCAGAACAAGATTCGTGTATCCTGATACCAAGTAGTTGGGAAAGGGCATTGTAGAGTTGAGTAAAAAATATTGCATGTTAGTATGTACTCAAAGTGGTAAGAATTGACCACTCATTTATTCCTTGTAAATATCCCTTCCAGTGCTATTCACTTTTCTAAGAATAGAAAAGAAATGAAGAAAACATAGATCAGGACCAGATGCAAGTTCAACCTCCCTTCAACATAATTATAAAGTAATTTGGCCCATATACAAAGGGATTGGAACCACCACTTAATGGATCTCTAAAAGATCTCTTAGTCAGACATTTTACCAATCTCCTAACCATTCAACCAATCAGAATTTTGTACAGAAGAAAGAAAATGATGAATGGCTCAAATGAAAGAGCATATAATCAGCCAACTAGGATCATCTTATTGAAATTAATTTTGGCAGACAAGATCCCTTATGATGGACCCATAGAGCAGTGGGCTCAAAACCCGCACATCTGCCCCACAGACATGGCACAAATATGTCAGGAGGGAAGTCCAAGTTTCAGACGTCTGACTTGAGTACTGTTCATAATACATAGCATGAGATAACAAGTTCAGAGTTGTGGCAGTTCAATTGCAAGACATTCTTTTAAAGTCATAAACTAGTAGGAAGTCCAAATTCAATCCAGAAAAGACATGAGTGAACCCTTGCTCAAGAATTGAAGAAGGTAGTTCCCATTTGTAAGCATGCAATACCAATCACTCAGTGAATATATGCAAAACTTGTACCTTGGGGCAAGATGAAGTTCCCCAAGCCATGGCTGAAATGGCCTGCAAAACAAAAATGTTGTTTGACCATCCAAAAAAAATGAGGAAAACCAAGTACTCTGCAATGATGATTGGTTAAAGCAGCAAAATATTTCAGACCTGAGCTCCCCCAGCTTTAAGGATATGAGTGACACCAGCTTTCTTGGCACAATAAAGCACCTCCTAAAATGAAACAATGATTAATTTTTTATGTAGAATGACTAATGGCATAATAAATTTTCTCACCACATGAACAAATACCTTACAGATGCTGCCATCATGACTTGGGGGAGTTGCAAGAACAACAGTTCTACACCCAGCAATCTGTGCAGGCTGGGGTACAGAATAAAACCATATGTCAACAAGATCTAGTTGCCTAGATATCAACAGTCATGATAAACATTATAGCTTGATGGACCACCAAAAATATGTTCATATTAAGTGGACGAGCATACCACTGAAAGCATCAGAGCTGTTGAAGGTAAAACAGCGGTGCCCCCAGGAACATATAGACCCACAGAAGCGATGCACCTTGCTATCCGTTTGCATCTAACACCCTGCCCAAATTTAAAGCACATCAAGATGAAAATGAGCTAGAGAATGATATAATGCACCACTAATTAGTAATGCTTACTCTCATGTTCTCAACTTCTTTCTCTGAAGCCTTTTGAACAGCATGAAATGCATATATATTGTCGTATGCCACATCAAATGCTTCTCTAATAGCTGGATCAAGCTGTAGTATGGAAAGAAAAGATATTAGCAAACAGCAACAATATAAGCACTATCTATTTTCTTCTTCTTCTTTTTTTGATAAATAAGGTAAATTTTATTAGAGCTGTAAAGCATGAGAAGTACAAAACAGCACAGCCTCACGGCTTGAGCACAATACAGTCCCAATCGAAAATTAAGTCATGGAATCTCATTCCCCTAAACCACTGGGAAGTCCAGCTGAACATGAGGGAATGGGCACTCTCTGGAAGCTTCGAGTTGGCAATGCCTTTACGGTCTAAACAACGAGCATTCCTCTCCAACCAGATCGACCAGCACAGAACGATAGGGGAACATCTCCATAGAAGTCTGCCCTTATCAGTGAACCCCGAGGTGTTTTCCTCCTCCCACATAATTAGGAGATCTGCCATAGAAGCTGGGAGGGGCCAGCTTCTATTGAACCTGTTCATGAAGAATGACCAGACGCTATATGAGACCGGGCAGTGCAGGAATAAGTGTTGAGGCATTTCTTCATTACTGCAGCACAGGTAGCATCTGTTGGGCAAGTGAAAGCCTTGGGATTTTAACTTATCCACCATAAGGACCTTCTCAAGCACCACCAGCCAAAGGAGAAACGCTGGCGTAGAGGGCAGACCAGTCTTCCAAACGATACTCCAGGACCGGAACTGCAGAGGAGATCGCACCAGGAAAGTATATGCGGCCTTGAAACTGAAGACTCCATCATTACTAACTGCCCACCGTCTTTCATCCAACACTTCTTGGGAGCCAATAGAAGCCCCTTCGATTCTTTGAAGCAAAGCATCAATGGAGACCATTTCCCAATCATTGAGGGGTCTCCTTAGGCCGAGATTCTACAAAGGAGAAGAATGGGAACCTTCAATATGGGCAGAGATCGGTCCCTCCTTATTCTCAGCCAAAGAGAAAAGGACCGGGAAATCATCTTGAAAGGAGCTGCAACCACACTAGACATCCTTCCAAAAACGAACATTCGAACCACTCCCAACTTTATAGGTGACTTCCTTTTGAAACCAGTCGAAGTGTTTTGATATACCCCTCCACATGCCCGGCCTTAAAGACCCTCGCCCAGGAACACTTGACCAACCAAAAGGGGTAACACCGTACTTCGCAAGGTTTCCCAAGGTGTTTTAAGAATTGTGTTGAATTATTGAGTGGTTTCCCAAGGTGTGTCTATGGACATGTTTTCCTCTCAAAGAGTTAATGCCATCTCTTAGGCTCCCCTTTCTCTCCATGTGAGTTGTAGCATACCAAGGTGCACACGTGAGTACCTCTCACCCTCCTCTCTCTCACATCTTCTCTCCTAGGTATCTCTCGTATCTTCTTCTCCTTCTCTTTAGCCTCTTCTTCTCTTTCTCTTTCTCTTTCTCTTCTCTTATCTTCTTCTTCCATAAAAGATTTTCTGATGGTTTTCATTAAAACCTCCATTAATGAACCTTCTATATTATGAAATTTCATGATTTGGCTAATCAAAACTTGTCCAAATCTCATGAATTTTTAACTGTAGAACCCTTAAAACACATCATAAACTACCCTAAAATTTTTAGATTTTTCTGACATGTCAGAGGGGTATTTTTGATGATTTTATACTTTCTGTCAAAAATTACTGAAATACCCTTTTTGGATGTTTTTTTTTCTTTTCTTCTTCATTTCAATCTATTTTCTTTACACTCTATTTATGTTATTTTATTCTCTGTTTTTTCTTACTTCGTGGCTACTTAAAGTTCTAAATTCCTTTCTTGATTTAATTTGCTTATGCACTTTAATTTATTGTGTTGCATCAATCTCATATTTGGAAAGAGCAAATTCCACTCAGCAAAGGAGAAACCTATCCAATCTACTCATATTGATAGCAGATTTCATATAAGACCAAGTGTAGACTGCCCCATTTAGCTAAACATCATGGAGACCAAGCCCACCAAATAGCACAAAGACCTCCCTCATACCCCTTGAGAATTCACCACCTCTACTTCGAGCGAAATCCTAACTTTGTTGCAATCCCCTCTAATGCACCACGCCCTTCCCCACTCTGATCTTAATCCCACCAATCCCCCGAAGAAGTACGGACGATAGGAAGAATCAATACAACAATAGACACTCAAAAGCATTCATTCACTGGAAGCCCCAACCAACTTGCCTTGAACTGACACAAAAAGTGCCAATCACTAACCCTTCAATTACAAACTTCACTCCACTAGAGGCACCTAAAAAAGGAAGAACAACACAGTTAGGGTTAGCAAAAGAGGACAACTCTCGTAAAAGCATCCTGATTAAACTCATAATATAGATTCCTTAAGCATCACCAAACCTGCTCTATTGTTTGAAATCTGAGATTTACCACAGTCCTCTTGGCTTTTGAGCCCAGGCCCCTGACATTACAAAAAATGATGATTTAACCTCATCTTCAACCCTATGTCTTGATCAATCTACGCAGCAACCTTCCAACACCACCCTCTTATCATAATTTATTTCGCTTCTAAGATTCTTAACCTCCCTATGTAGTCTATATGAGAAGATCTCAGGCTTCTACCTCTTGATTGGAAACTGCTCTTAGAACATCCTTTTTCATGAGCTAAAAAGAAGCTCCATCACCTCATTTTCATGACCAGCAAATGATATCCCTATCAACCTACTAACTTCCTCCATTCAGTCCAGGATCCATTTCGAAATCTCAGCAATCCGTTATTGTTAATCAGGGATACACACATACACTAAGCAAACACCCTGCTTAAAAGCATACTCTATGATGTAGCATGCATGAAAGAAAAAAATGTATAGAGACCCACAAGAAAATTAACTTAAGCAAATTTAACAAGAAACAAGATTCATATCATTATCAAGTAATTGAAAGTAATAAAGAAAGAAACTCAGCAATGAATAAACTCAACCTAACAAGCTATAACATATAAAATAATGAAAAAATAATAATTACCTAACACTTAAATTATTAATTACTTTTAACTTGAGAATTAACTAACAAAACAATGTATGAAACCTTTAATAAAAGCAAGAACAAAGGCTAATAAAGGTTGTGAAGAAAAAAACTGGGCAGCAAGTATAGGGTGTTAGGTGGGTGATAAAGTGAGTAGCAAAGTAATGGAGATAAGTCCTAAGGGATGCAAAGTGTGATGAGTAACAAGTGGAAGATGCTGGCAACAAGTGTTATATGCAAAATTATGGATAAGAATCCACTAGAAGTTTATCCAATTAGAAGTAAACCTAGACAGTAGTTATTGTTAGAAGTAAAACGTGTAAAGAACACCTTTGATGCAACACAGATCATAGAACAACTTCAAAGAATCAATGCTGCCCACTAAATTTCAGTATAGCACTAACACAGGTCTTCAAAAGTGCCTTCAATTAGTCAAACTAGCAATAGGATCATATAAAATCAATGGTATTCATGGCACAACATCTAATACAATTCCCAACAGCAAGTAGAATGTAGATTAAATCTTCAGCTCCATAAGATTCATCACCCCCAGCAATCAACAATAGCATAAGCAACTTAGTCTTCACTGGGGAATTTTATCAAACACTTAGTAGTCAAAATTATGTGCAAGCTCCCAGTAATCATATAAAATGGTTGATTATCAAATACCTCAATAAAGAAGAACTTTCTAGGGTTTAGTATAAATCCAACAGTAAGAGTGTGGTCGGCTAAATGCAGACTATGATTGTGAACGATTAGATTTCAAAATAAACTCAAACTCATTTATAAAACAAACCTAGTTATAGGTGTTTCTTCATGGTTTCTTGCATCTCCTCATACCAAAATCCAAGGAAAGGGTTTTTGTGCAACCGCAGGGTACAGGGGAATCAATTAAAGGATACCATTGTGATAAAACCCCAAAGATAGGTAATGAAAATTTCTGGCAGAAAGGATATGAGTTTCTCTAATGAAGTTTCAAATAATTTATGGGTTTTATTAGGGTAGCCAAGTGGTATGGGAAAGGTTATGTGTTTGGTTATCAAATAATACCAAGGAAAGATGGGTATGTATGTTCAGTTGGGTATGGAGGAAGTATTGAGTGAAAGAGATGACTATGGAGATGTAAGAAGGTATATGTTGAAGGATTTGGGTGTAGTAGTAAATTGGGAATCAATAAAACCAGAAAAAAAAATGTAAGAAGTGAAGAAGAAGATAAGAGGGTCTAAGAAAATCACCAACCTTAGTTCTTTAGGAAATCACCAACCTAAAGTCAAGCTTCACCCAAAGCTTGAAAGCTTGAAGATGCCAAGTTGTGCAACCTCTTGAAAGACAAGAAAAGCCAAAAACTTTTCAATATTTAGGGAGTAGTTGACCATAGGTCTCCTTCCCTCAATTTATAAATTAGAAAATATGGTTTTAACTTTTAACCATTCTTGTTTACAAAATAGAAGTCTAAATAAATAAGTAGTCTAAAACGTAACTCCCCCTCTTGGTGATTAACCAAACCCTCTTTGGAAGTGTTTTTATGACATTTTCAAATATACCCTTTATTATAAAAAAAACATATACCCAATATATCCCTAATCTCTACTAGACACCAAAATAGGTCGGTTTATAAACTGAAAAAAAAAATACATAAAAATCTATAAAAAGAAAACAAATCATAAAATAAAATATTTGCATGCCATCCAACCATAGATGTCCACATGTGGCCTCACAATCATAGGAAAGTGGGTCCCACATGCCTTGAAAACTGTTTAGTAACTCAAATCTCCTCCAAATCGATCCCTGATCGAAGCGACAGATTCCAAATGTGCTCTAGTCTATATAAAGATTGAACAGAACTCTGCTCTTACGTGGGTACATCATACCGTACTTGCCATGTGGCAAGATGTGCTTATCACTCTACCGAGATCTACTATCTTCTACCATGGTTGATCTTGGCATCCGTAAAGCCAACTGGTGTCAATCGTACAGCTACTAACATCAATGATAAATTTAATTCTTCTCAACTTCTTCAAGCAGTGCCTTGCTTTGATACCAAGTTGAAATCCAAATATGTAGAAAAGAAGGGATGATTTAGGGTTTGTAGAGAAGAAGAAAGAGGATGGAATTATGGGAGAAATAGTATGAAAGAACATATCCTCTCTACATAATTGGTAGAGAGACAAGTACATGTGATGATATACCATACACTTTAGTATACCTACCAGGATAGAAAATATAAAAACTGAAATACCCCTATAGTATACACGTACAGTTATGTTTATACATTTCACTTCATATATTGCTTATTTAAAAAATCCATAGTACAATGAAATATGATTCTAAAATAATTTAAAACACATCAATTCAATATAATAGAAACTTAGAATAAGTTGATATACATGATAGATTAATTAAATAGCATCCAAGAAATAGATGAAAGAAGAGATATATGATAAATTAAGCTGCCTAAATAAAGTGTCAGTAATCAATAAATCTCTGATATTGCCAAATTTCTGAAATGTAGTGCCCCTATCTCATTGATCATTTATATTTCAAGTTGTAGTAATCAAGCCAGGCCATGCATCAAGCCCAAGGTTTCTTTTCCTTGGACCAGACCTGGGCTGGCAATGTGTCAATAGCGGACCATGGTTGTCAGGCCCATTGACAACCCATGTTATGCCCCTTTAATTAGGACAGTATCATAGTTTGTCAGGCTAGCAACTTTGAGAGTTGGCCTGATAAACAATCAGGCCAAATCACCAGGCCTAAGTTCAAATGAGCCTAGTTCCCTATCCCAAGCTTGCCCCAAAGTAGGCAAGGCCTTGAAGCCAATTGGACTAGCCTAGCCGATTTGCGATCCTACCAACCTGCCTATGAGCCCCTTATGCCCATCAATCTTAAGTTTGAAAATTCAACTACCCAAACCATAGTTACCAACTTACCAGGAAACCCATTTCTCAAATGAGTAGAAAATGTCTCAGGGAATGCAATTGGGTTTCCCCCCTAAACAAGCTTAAACAAATGATTTATAAATAACACAAGTATCATATGTTTCCATGGAGAATATAGAATGTGACATCATAAATAATTACTATTGATATTATACAGAAATCAGTGTTAACATGCAAGAAAAATATGCCTCTGAAACAAACTAGAACACGCAAGGCACCTACTTGTGGATCCGGAAGATCAGCAACACGTTCAACTATTTTATCCAGTGCAACTTTGTCAAAACGTGCAGTATAACTACCATAAAAAGAATAATAGCACAATCTCAGTACCAATCTCCTAATTAATAATTATAGAGCTACAGGATGGAAGAGAGAGAGAGAGAGAGAGAATCCTTAAATAATAATAAAGAACACAATTTGCAAGACCGGAACAAAGAATCACTAACTCTATAACTACAACATCACCTCTACTGCGTACATCGTCCACAATTGGGTGTACCTGATATAATATGAGGGTCCACAATCCATCAAGAGGATAGAGAGCTAAGTCACTCATCCAACAAAAAGTGACAGCAATTTTGAAGCTCAAGAACAGAGATTTTTTTTTTTTTTGGGGGGGGGGATAAGAACAAAATAAAAGCTCACCACGCTAAAAATGGAAGAAAAATCAATACGTGGACGAGCCTTGAGGCTATCAACTTCAGTTTGAGTCAGCTCTGACAACTTATAAGACTTCATTAAACTCCTAGTGCTATTAGCCTTTGAACCTGTAACAAGACATAAGAATGCAATAAAAAACAAAAGAAGCATATAAAGAAAATAATACTACATTACGAATACAAGAATGCCTAAGATTACATTTTCCCAAAGAAAAGTGGGGAGGCTTATCAAGTTTCCAAAGTTGACATTAAATATTGGAAAAATGAAGTTATTGTCTAAGTCTAACCCAGTGGTTTAATAGGCATGTTAAGAGTGAGTTTATGGAAAATGCAACAAGTGTGACACACACAATGCACATGCCTCAAAACCACGAAACTTGTGGGCTATGTGCTTCATAATTCCAAAAAAAAATTAAATCAAATTTCATCACAACATTAAGACAAAATCTAATATCTTACAATTCTAATTTTTAATTTGTCTAAAATAAGACTTCATAGTTCCTTATAAAATGATTTATTTTCATCTTTAGTATGTATTTCTTTTTCATCTTTGATTTTTTTGTTATTTGTATCAACAAACCATACATTTTATGTATTTATTTATTTATTCAAAGGCCATGCAAGCGAGGCTTATGGTCCACACCTTATGCCTTGCATTTTAGGCAACTGGAATCCTCATGCCATGCCTTATGAGTTTGAAAACTCTGCTTTAACCCAGCATCCGTTTCAAATTCTACAATCTCCAATTCTCAATTTAAATAACAAGGGAAATCTTCAACAATTCAATTTTGAGAAAAAAATATACCAAAAAAAGGGATTACTAGCACTATCCCAATTATTTCCTTTCCCTCTTTCTGATCCTAGTATCAAGGAAAAGTTTCGAAACTTTTTATGAAATGACGAGAAGAATCATCATTGGTATCATCTTATGAATCAGGATTTCATCTGTTGACTGATTGACTTGAGGGGCCATAATAAGGCTTTATTGCCTAAGTCGCTTTGAAGATATGGTTCTAAGCCGCTTAGCCTTTGGTGTAAGGTGGTGGTGTCTAGATGTGGTGAGATCTCGAAGTGGGCAACTAGAGAGGTGAGAGGTAGACATAGTTGTGGGATTTGGAAATCAATTATGATGGGCAAGGAGTTTTGGAAATTTATTCGTTTTAGGCTTGGTTTTGAGTCTAACATCAGATTTTCGGAGGATCTTTGGATTGGTGAGGTGATTCTTAAGAAGAGGATTAGGAACATCTATGGCTTGGTTATTGATCTTCATGTGTCGGTGGTAGATTCTTTTGATAATAGAGAGGGTATGTGGTTGTAGAGGGTGCGTAAGAATCTGAACAAGTGGGAATTGAGTGAGATGGTGAGTTTATTGAGTACTTTGTCGAATCAAAGTACGGATCCAACTAAATGTGATGGTTAGGTGTGGAGTATAAATAACAAGGGCCTCTATTCAGCAAAATCTTTATAGTGCATTGATGAATACTAGTGATACCTCTTTTCCCCATAAAGGCATTTGAAACCAGGGTATTCCTTCTAAGGTGTCTTTCTTTATGTGAAATGTTAATCTGGATAAAATTCTTACACTTATCATCTACAGAGCAAAGGTTGGAACTTGGCTAATAGATGTGTCATGTGTATGAGGAAGGAGGAATCAATTAACCATCTTTTTATGCATTGTCCTGAGGCTTTCAGGGTGTAGAATTTTTTTCTTTCTCATTTCCAAATCTCTTGGGTTTTTCCAAAGCATTTCAATGATTTGATCAAAACTTGGTGGATTAAAGGCCTTAAGAGATTTTCCTTTCTTATTTGGAGGGCTTTGTCGGACACTATTTTGTTGGGGGTTGTGAAAAGAAAAGAACAACCGAATCTTTGAGGACAAGTTACGGAGTAGGAAAAGGTCGTGTTGTATGTATATAATCTTCACTTTGAATGGGTTTCTGTGTGGGCAGATTTTGATGAAGTTGAGTGGTTCTCAATGTGGTGTGAGAACATGTAATTTGGGTGTCCTTGTTTGTTCCCTGTTTTTGTTGTCCTTTGTTCTTTCTTTTTCCTGGGTATCACTTGTCCGGTGATCCCTTTTATTTGTTTGTTGTTTCTTCCTTGCTTGATTTAAATAAAGTGCTCTATTATCTCTCAAAATAATAATAATAATAATAAGGTTGGAGATCCCATCCCCAGGTATCAATATAATCCCAGTTCTTTTCTTCTCAAAAAAAAAAAAAAAAAAAGGGATAGTGTTGATTCCAACCCTAGGAATTGATATTTTAATTTGTAATTCTCGCTTCTCTCTCCATCCCCATTGTCTGTTTTATTTACTTTTATAATATTGAACATTAATACCAACACATATCATACACCAACCCCTTTAAATCACAAAGCACATCAGGAATCCAGTGCTAAACTCTAAACCTGAAACCCTAATTTTTGTCCAGACATCCACCCAGAATTTAACCCAAAACCCAACCCTAAAACCTTATCAAATTTTAGTGTTGAGAGCAAGAGGAGTTGATTTGTTAATATATTGTATAATCCATATTTTCTCCAATTTAAAACAAAAAATTTCCTTCAAAAATAATCTAAAAAGGACTTGTGATCATACTTTTTTCCCTTGGCTGTTTTTCTATTTTCCTTTTCTTAATTAAATTTTTTTTTCTCATCCAAAAAAAAGGACTTGTGATCTGCATTTCCAAATTTGGCTCATTCCCAATGTGAACCACTTTGAGCACATTGGATTTACCAGGCAACTATTTTCTATAGACTGCTCAATTATAGTTCAAAAATAACCCAATAACGCATCAAGACAGTGTAACTTTACCTGCCCATACAGTCACTAGAACCCAAAAGTACAGAAAAGAAACAATAAAATCATACCTGCTACTAAACAATAAGGCCGAAGATATATGTTTTTCGGGGCACCAGCTATTCGAAAATGGCCAGTCGCATGTGCACCGATCAAACAGTTGGTTTGCTTAAATGGTAGGAGGAGTTGAATGTCCATTCCTTCATTAAAAATATAGAAAGTAGATTAAATGATACAAATATATAAGTATTAGTATTTAAGCCTAAAAGAAACATGATAAATCCAGATTATTCTAAACATATAAATTAACAGGTTTAATTACAAACTAAAGTATAACAATTACTGAAAATGGTCTCTTTTATTTTCTTTTAGGGAAGAAGAAGAAGAAAAAAATGATGTGTTACCTTCGAATGGTGATAACCTTGGCTGAGATTAGAAATAAATGGGTGGGGAAATATTTTCCGTAATTGCTAACATTCTTCTTGTTTTTGTTCTTTTCCTGGGGATCCCTCATCCCTTTTAATAAACTATTTTTCTTATAAAAAAAAATATTTTAAATTATTAACCCATTAATCTAACAAATTAAATAGAAATAAAAAAAAAATTCACACACAGCAATTATCACACACTAGTCACACACAGCTAGTATTACATATTGGTCACACACAGCTGCTATCACATGCCGGTCACAAACAGCCACTATCACATATTGGCCACGCACAACACTATTGTCACATGCTGGTCACTCACACACGCTTGTTTCACACTGCCACCAGTACACATACAACCTCACTCACACCACAGTCAATCACATATGTGTCAATACACACTCATAAATAAGCACACACATTCAGCCAACCACACACATTCAGCCTACATGTCATGTCTTTAAAGTAGTCTGTGTATGTAGCTTACATTCCAATGATAACCAAGCCATAATTCTAAGATCATACTATAGGCAGTCCCAATTCTCACTCTTGTACAATTGGGAGATAGTGAGAATAATATGATATCAAAAAACTCAAAATGTATATGGAGATTGAGCTGGATTCCTCAATCAACAAATCACATTCAATAACTCTCAATGCACATATATAGACTTTATGAGTGCATTTTTTTCCATTCAAAAAAAATCCATTAACTTAAATGTATCATACCACCTAAAATGCCAAAAAAACACCTTTTTAGCAGAAACTTCAGAGAGTCAGCCCTAACCCCAAATACCTTCTTTCTTTTTCTTTTTTTTTATAGGTCAGTGACTCAGTAGGTGAAGACGGTTTGTGAACCCAGGCTTGTGGTAGGACACCCACAGACTTTACCAACCTAGCAAGATGGCATATATCGACTCAAATACAATACACCATATATCAACAATGATCACAATATCCAAAAATTTACCACAACTCAAAACATTCCTTTCATAGTCCACTGTTCAAATACCCCAAAATCAGCCCAAAATCCCTCAAACCTAGCGCAGAAGATCAATCAGACAGAACCCCATATCCCTAAAAGGCAACAAATAATCCAGATCATGAACAAACCCCTCAAACCAAAAGACACTGCCCATTGCATTCTAGAGCCAAGCCAATACCAAATGAATCACTTATCAGTCTTTTTTGTCCTTGTTTTATTTTTTTTAACCCAAACTACAAAACAAAATCAAGCTGCACAGAGAGAAAGAGCAGAGGGGTTTACCTACCTGAGGTCCTGAACCACAAATAGGCCTAACTGTACAGCAGAGAGAAACAAAAAGAAAATGTGAGCTTTCAGGGAGGGAGAATATGCATGGAAAACCAAAAGTGAGAGACAGGTGAATGGAGTTGTTTTTTTAACGAGTGTTTCAGTGCTTTTTGGAACGGAAACAGCCTCTCTGCTTGCAGGGGTAAGGCTGCGTACATCTAACCTCCCCAGACCCCACAGTGGCAGGAGCCTCGTGCACTGGGACTGCCTGTTTCAGTGCTTTTTGGAGGTTTTCATAACTGCGATTAAACATTGGTTATAGTGCTAAATTTCCTTCTTCTATTTGCATAGATGATGGTCCCGGATCACTTCATGAGAAATTTTGTAGAAAAGAACCACACTGGATTGTATTTGATGTTTAAGGCATCATTCAGCTTTCATCTTAGAGAATTTTTAAGCAGAATGATAAATTCTGCCTCATTCTTTTTCTATGTTTAGAGATTTCATCATATGGATTCATCATTGTGGAGGGGCCAATTGGTTTAAGTGGCAGTGTCATGGATACTAACCTTATTCACTTGTGAAATGGAATATTCATCCAATGCTTGTTTGTTGTTATTCTTTATGTTTCTTTAGTTTCCCAAGCAAAGAGAATCAGATATGAATCAAATCCACCCAAAAGAATCCTTAGATATTTGTTACTACACTTGGGATTTACATTGAAGTTTTCCTTTCTTTCTCAAGTTTATTAAATTAAACACATGAAGGTGTCTAGCAGAGGGACTGGATGTGTTTTATTGACCTTTGGAGGTTTCCCTAACATGACTTAGAATCATATGCTTCATTAACAGGTAAACATCCCATTACAAATTCTCTATAAAGGGATTCATTGTCTCAGATGGAAACTGTTTTACAGTGAGTATTGAATCTATAGAGACCATTGATGTTTCTTTCTTCTTGTTTCTTGATTCATTGGTGGTGAGAATGCAACCCAAGTCAACTGCTATGTGGTCAGTAGTTGAAAGAGTTGATTGAGTAACAATTAGAAAGACTTCTTTATTTTTCATTAATACTTGGAGTGTGTCTGTGTAGGTGGGAGCTGGTGCACTTGAGCAAAGATGGGGAATGGGGAAACAAACTCAAATCTTGATCTTACCCAGGGTTTTAACACTTTAAGTTGAATAATGAATTGATGGTTTAATTTGATCTTACTTTACTCATATGTTTTGAAAAGTGGCATTTTATAATAAAACGAAGAATCGATTTCCATGCTTCCTATCCCATCCATCATCTTTTGGTGCACATGCATGAGGAAAGTTTAAATTTTGTCTATAACCTAAACCCAAGCTCAGTCGAGTAATCCTAATTATCTATTACGGACCTTCTAAATGTCTAGAAAAAAAAGTCCTTTTATAGGATGTTGGGGTCATCCTCTAACATGTTGTGAAACTCTGCCTCATTCTTTTTCTGTGTTATTTTGATACTTGAGCGTATCATCTTATAAGACAATCGATGCAAAATGATAAAATTCACAGGTAAGAATTTAAGTCTGAAAGAATGTACAACAACAAACAGCCTTATCCCACCTATTTGGGGTCGGCTACACGAATCCTGTTTCGTCGTTCCGCTCTATTTAGGGT